>JAJJMA010306280.1:0-12326 GCA_023529015.1 Papaver nudicaule | reverse complement strand
TTTATGGTAAACTGATAGAGGACAGTTACACCATAAGTCAACAGTTTTGGTTTAAAACCCAGTATTGCTGACAAAAGCCTTTGGCATCGGTCAAAGCAACTCCTAGGCCTGTAACGGACGTCAGCTAGGGGAATCAAGTGCGTGACGATCTGTGGGGGATCCAGAGACGTAAGGAAGGCGACAGTAGCCAATTCGCTTGGAGGGCTTGAGTTGGTCTCTGCTACATCCCAGACCGAAGTCTTATAGTAGGCTAGCGTTTGTAGTCAGTTTGTACTGGGCGGTGTTCAAAACTGGACGAGGTCCCGAGGTTTTTCTGCAAGGCAGTTTCCTCGTTAAAAAACGTTTGGTGTCTTGTGTGCTTTTCCTTTCCGCATTATAACTCTGATTTATAATTAAAGCACCAAGTAGTACGTTATTACCTACACTAGTACAAATCTGGTCTGATGCCACGCCAGATTGGCGTGGCCGTATGGTTTAGGCCACGCCAATCACAAATGCTCGTCGCGTGGCAAGTAATAGCGTGTTTTTAGACTACCTTTTCCGCCACGCGAAATTTCGTGTGGCCTTCGGCTATAATTCGCGTGGTTGTTGCTCTACCTTTTAGCCTCGTCAATATGCTTCTCATGTGGCTATTGTTGCATTTTAGGACTCGTGAACTTGCTTCTCATGTGGTTGTTGCTTACCTTTAGCCTCGTAAAAGTACTTTTCATGTGGCTATTGCTGCACTTAAGTCACGCAAATTGTATATTTGGCCACGCGAACGAGTGCAATCTCAAGTGCATCTCTAACCGTTAATATTTGATCTATCACCGTCCACGTGTAACCATGACCACCGTTAATATTTGATCTACCACCATCCACGTGTAGCTGTGGATACCGTTCATCTCGTACAAAATTCGAGAATAACTGATGGATTCTCGGCCGTTAAATAGGATGTGTTTTCCATCGTCCACGTGTTCTATTCTAAGCCATTCAATTATTGATTAAATGGATTTTTGCCACGCCAATCTGGCGTGTCTAAATACATTTTCAGACACGCAAATGAAATCTCTAGCCGTACACGTGTCCTGCAACATGTAAGAAATGATGGAATTTCAACCGTTCATATTTGATCATCACCATCCACGTGTACCAATGAATACCATTTATCCGAAACAAAATTTAGCGATCAATGATGAAATCAGTGATAGATGGTGGAATCTCAGTCGTTCATTTCCTACCAATTTTTTTTATATATTATTTAAATTCAATTCATTTAACAAGAAGCCAGGCTGAATATATTAGCAAGCATAAAAATAAATTGTTACAATTATTTAAGATACATTTCAAATAAAATATAATGTTTTGAAATAAATATCCTGTACTGGCGGACAAATATTTTTTTCCAGAATATTCAAAACATCAACATTAGTTACACCAAAAATAAGAAAAACATGATAGACCACCCGCAATAACAGTAAATCGATGGATTTTCAGATCGATGGATGTGAAAAATATCCAACCACCTAACCTCCCATCTTGCTCATAGGATAATAATCCAGTGGGGGCAATACCAGGGAATGGTCCAGCTGTAGCAGCAGCAGGTGGGGGAAGTTGGGTTGAACTTGTCCCTGGTGGGGCTGGTTTTCTACTCCACGAGCACTGCAAATACATAACAGTGACATGAGAAAGGGATAGACAGATAGATGATAAGAATTATCTACATAAGAGAAGCTCTTACCCTTAGTGGCTCGTCAAAGAACATAGGGCATTGGCCATCTTGATAGCAATAGCAGCTTCTGAATGGTTACTGTATCTCACAAAACCAAAGCCTTAATCTCGTTGTACTCTGATTTCTTCAATTACTCCAGCACCAAGGAAATGAAAATGTCTGTGGAGATCAAGCCAGCTAATCTGTAAAAATAATAAGTATCTGACAAGATACATAGTTAAATAGAGTTTTTCCTATAATGTTAGGCCTACTTCTAAGACACATTATTATATATATACTGGAATCTAAACAAAATAGACAAGCATTCCATATGTCAATGCAACACAACTTTGGTACCAAGCATTCAAGCAGTTTCAAATTGCAAAACTCACCACATGTTCCTCCATATGTCAATGCAACAACTTTTGACATCTGAGAGTTGCTTCTCATCATTTGAAATAACACCTTTAACTGCCCAAGTAGATCGTGTCTGTCTACTGCCTAGCCACTTTCCTAAAAGATCAAAGTAAAAGCAGAAGAATTAATAGATATAATGTTCTCTTCTAGAAGGTAAGCCCGTCTATGGAGATTTTGACACAGTTGGCGTACTCAGGCTTTGGAGTACCTTTCATAAGACCAGGAATGGTGTTGAATTGCCTGGGAACTTTTCCATCATTGTAAGAGCTGCACTACCTACACTCTTCATGGTCATAGTTGAAGACCAGTATGGAAGCATTGCTCCAACAAGCAAGCCAATTAAAATAGCTGCATGGAATCACAAAGGCACCAAAGAGTGTCAGGGATACAAGAGCATCTGAACCAATGGCAACAACCCCTATACACAACAGTTCAACAAACTCAATACCAGAAAGGCAGAAAGTAAGGGAAGTAGAAAAAGAAGTCACAAAGGTTATACCTTTCCAGTAACAGCAGTGGTGTTTCCAGCAGCATCTAGGGCATCTCATCAATACCTCCAGCATTGTCTCTAATGGTACCATATGCATTAGTGGCCAATCCAGTAGCAATGGTGCTGACAATTTCAAGAGCAGCTACAACAATTATGTACATAGCAAATAGGCTAAAACTAACAGAGATACAGAACCAATACAACCATGTAGCGTTTACTGATTATCAACCACAATTGACACACTAACCACTACAATCATACACATGAGGTTGATAATTTTCCAAAATATCATATATTACACCACCATTAAGGAACGGAAAAAAATTCCTGCAGAACTCCTTGTTTCGGATATGCCTGCAGAACCATAAATAAGAAGTTTAAAACTTAACCCACAATTTCACAGATCAATGGGATATCGACACTGAAACAATATACAGATAGTTCAAAGCAATCGACTGAAGATGAATAGAAAACACTTACAGATTGAAGAAAAGAGATAAGAATCAGTCTTACGGGCATCATTGTGATGAGCTGAGAAGTTCCTGTGTATATTCTTCAATCTTCTTCCTATAACAACAAACATGAGAAATATCAGATTCAAACAAGGGTTATAGTACTCAACTTGTTTCAAACTCAAATTCGTAAAACACCCAACTTCCCACAACTCATAATCCTACTAGAACTCTAACCAACATTTCAAATCAACAAAGATTTTGTACACAATAAAAAGAAATAAACAAGGGTTAGAGGGGTTTTTCTTCTTCTTATAAATACTAAACCAAAATACTGAAAACCTAAAATTCGAACCGGTGAAAAGGAGAATCTTATAGATAAAAACCCTTGTTCAAAAAAAAAAAAAAAAACCTAACAGAAGAAGAGATTAAGATTCAAGCCCTAAAACGTCCAATCAAGAAATATCAAATCCTCGGAAATCTGAGATTCTGAAATAGAAACGGTTCAAAAAATCAAGAGAATCATATAACTTGAGAAGAACCTTAACTGATTTTGCATATAGATCTCTCATCTGCTCTACGTTTCTTCCCATCAATATCTTTACAAGAATGAGAAAAGGAGCATTAGAAGAAATCGAGGAGGAGAAGTTTATGATAAGAACACCGTAACTAATTTCGCGTCTAGATCTATCCTGCTCTAGGTTTCTGATGAGATTTTGTGAGCCATCGTTTTTTCTTTTTCACTTTTCAGTTATGACTCGTGAGAAGTTTCTGGATATACTGTTTTTTTATCCGATAAACAGGGGTGGAAACTTGAGGTAGGGGGGGCAAACTGTAGGTGCTTATTAGAACGCCCTCGCACGTGCGCTGCACGTGCCCTTAATTATAGTCTAGTCGCCAGATAACCAACACCTCCCTTACCCACCTCACCTCTCAAATTCTGCCACGTATTTTTCTCTTTTTATTTAGCCTGCACCATGTACAACATCGTACCCCTTAAATCCCTATTTTCTTTCTCGTGTGGCCCCAAACAAAATTTTATTCACTCTCTTTTCTATCATCATTACTGATTTGTTTTATTTGCTTTACCATTTTACCCTCATATAATAATCAATGTAATATTGATATAGTAGGAAAAGTGAGGACATTTTTGGATTTCCAAATATTACAGCTTCATTTCCTATTCATTACTGTTTATAAGGGGTCTTCCCTTTATAATAGTAATAATATAATAGTAATAATAGATAATAGATAGAGTAGATCGTAGGAAGCAAATAAAAATTTGATTAGCAAAGAAGATACCGTAAGATTTGGGCTTTTAGTGGATGCACACAATTATAGTTTTATATTTTTACCAAATATAGTCGGATTTTTTTTTTTGCAATCTTTGTAGATGGACCACCATTACCTCGAATTAATGCATACCAAGTGATTTGATAAATACTAGATCATCCGCACGCCCAAAAAACGTGTGCTACGATCGTTCATCTTTCTAGACCAAACAATTTAAAATGGACCATGAAATGGCAAATTTGGTAAATGTCCAAATGAAAGTGGGTTAGTGTTAGTGGGAAAGGAAATTATCATACTACCTACTCTTTCCTTTTCTTTTTGTTGTATATTTTCCTGTGATAGTGGAGTGCAATTAAGGGTATTAATGTAACTAAAAACTAACCCAACTAAGGAGATTCATTATACACAACACAACCTCAATTTCATTTTCACAAATTACTTCCTACTTAATCAAATTTTACTCAATTTCACTTGATCATGCTCAATTGAGATGCATTGAATTAAATCCAAATTGAATCAAATTTTACTCAGTATTACTTAATCATACTCCCTTTCGTTAATTATCCAGAAATTACTTCCTATTCAATCAAATTTACTGAATTTCACTAGATCATACTCACTTTTGCTATTGATCAACAATTAATCCAATTGAATCAACTTTTCCACAATTTCACTCGCTCATACTCACTTTCATTAATCATCCACAAATTACATCCTATTGAATCAAATCATACTCAATTTCACAAGCTCATACTCACTTCAACTATTTGTTTGCTAATTGCATCCAATTGAATAAAATTGTACTCAATTTCACAAGCTCATACTCACTTCGACTATTTATCCCCAAATTGCATCCAATTAAATCAAATTTAATCAATTTCACTTAATCATACTCACTTACATTAATTATCCACAAATTACTTCCTATTTAATCAAATAATACTCAATTTCACTAGATCATATTCACTTTTGTTATTGATTGTTCTTGATCCACCAACTGCATCCAATCAAATCAAATTCTATTCAATTTCACTAGATCATACTCACTTTTGCTATTGATCAACAATTAAATCCAATTGAATCAACTTTTACACAATTTCACTCGCTCATACTCACTTTCATCAATCATCTACAATTACATCCTATTGAATCAAATCTACTCAATTTCACAAGCTCATACTCACTTCAACTATTTGTCTGCTAATTGCATCCAATTGAATCAAATTTTACTCAATTTCACAAGCTCATACTCACTTCGACTATATATCCCCAAATTACATCCAACTGAATCAAATTTAATCAATTTCACTTAATCATACTCACTTACATTAATTATCCACAAATTACTTCCTATTTAATCAAATAATACTCAATTTCACTAGATCATACTTACTTTTGTTATTGATTGTTCTTGATCCACCAATTGCATCCAATCAAATCAAATTCTACTCAATTTCTCTTGATCATACTAACTTCTACTATTTATCCGTAAATTGCATCCAATTGAAATTATACTCAATATCACTTAATCATACTCCTTTTCATTAATTATCCACAATTTACTTCCTATTTAATCAAATTTTACTCAATTTCACTAAATCATACTTACTTTTGTTATTGATTGCCATTGTCCACGAATTGTATCCAAAATTGAATCAAATATTACTCAATTTCACTTGACATACTCTCTTTCATTATTATGCACAAATTACATCTTATTAAATCAAATTATACTCAATTTCACAAGCTCATACTCACTTCGACTATTGATCCGCAAATTGCATCCAATTGAATCAAATTTTACTCAATTTCATTTGATTATATTAACTTTCATTTTTATCCACAAATTATATCATATTTAATCAAATTATACTCAATTTCACAAGCTCATACTCACTTATTATCCATCAATTGAATCCAATTTTACTTCATTTCACTAGATCATACTCGCTTTGACTATTGTCCACAAATTGCATCCAATTGAATCCAATTTTACTCAACAATTACACTAGATCATATTCACTCTCACTAATTAGTCACAAATTACATCCAATTGAATCAAATTTTATTCAATTTTACTAATCAAGAATTACCTCATGCCCAAAGATTGTCAAGTAATCTTAAATCGGCTATGTAAGCAAAATAAACTAGATTACCGCTTGCACAGTGGGGGGACGACGACCACCATAGTGCTTCAGCCACTTCACTTCAAATCATTGCTAATTCCTTCTCCAATATAATTAAAAAAGAAAAACATTAGGTACCTTGATAACCTAACATACTATCAAAATCATGTAAGTGTTCATGTTTTGTATCGGGACCAACGAATGACATACGGATTGTGTGGGTCTCATCTCATATTTTTGTTTTGTCTAGTGCAACCATGCATAAGATGTACATATTCAAAAAATTAATAAAAAATTCTTTTTATTGACGCTTAGAGTACACTGCGTCCGTCATTGAAATTTATATGCTATATTTTTTTTTTTTGGATATACCATACTAAAACTTTGTAGTGTTTTGTCTCCGAAAACATGGCCTAGCAATATCGTACCACGTAGAAAAACAATATTTTCATACTACTTAATGAAGTGAATTACTTTTTCCTTGTTAACTCATAACACTTGTAACAATAAACTAGAACACCGCTGCCACGGTGGAAAAGGCCGACCGAAGAAACACGAAACACGTCGTATAGAACCCGTAGCATCACAGTCACACCATGACGTTTAGAATATGACACTCGAAGATATTACTATCTCAGGCATTTTTTGAGTCATTTTTTTTTCTCAGGCACGATAGAAATGATCAATGATGGTCACATGTTTTTAGCCGCGTGGCAGCGTTGCATGATGGAAACAACTGTAAACTGTATAGAAATTCTCAAAAGAATAAGGGTAATACAGTAACTTGAGGAGGAGAAACCTAAACCAACATACTATCCTCCTGACTTTGCTTCTTTCCCTCTTTCCCTCTTCGACTATTTTTCTCCCATTTTCTTCAGTATTTTGATTTTGTCCAAACTAAGCAGTTATCGCAAACAAGGAAACAAATATGTTTTCTCTCTCGAAAATGCAACAACTGATCGAGCTCCAAAGATTCCGCTTTTTTTTTTTCATATCCCGCCCCTAAATTTATACGGAAGATTTCATCCCCTCAATTTAGGGCTTTAATCAGAGAAACTATTATCTAAAAAAAAATTCAACTCCAAAAGTTCCCCCCTCCTTTTTCATTCTCCCGCTCCCATTTTCATTCTCCCGCTCTCTCTTTTAACTAAAGATGTTATAAAGGAGGCTTCAACAGATCGGTCTTAAGGTTCTCCGAAAAAGTGGCTTTTGTTGTTAAGGTGATAACACTAAACTCTTAGTTTCTTTCAGTTCTTCTGATCTTAGGGTTTTAGATTTTGATACTAGGGTTTGTTATTCGAAAAACGGTTTTTGGTTCTAATCTTTTTCTGTAGACTAGAAGCAATTACTGATTGTTTGAAGAAATGGGTTTTTTCTTCTCCTGACCTAAAATCACTTGTATGATTTTTTTTTTGTGGTGGTTTAATTTTAGTCTAGGTTTTCATAATAGACTGAATCAATTAAAAGTTTTTTCTCTTTCTCTTTGTAATTCGGTACTTTTTTGTTTCAAAGGATTTGTATGAAATCAAAGGTGTTTTTTTTTTCAATCCGAAAAACAAACGTTGTATTAACCAAAGAAAAATGTGACAAAACTAGAGTATATCCCTTATAAGATTGAGTTGTTCATCCGGCATTTCTTTCCAAAATACATAAGAAGTTTTATTTTTCTTACATCAAAGGTTTTCAATTTATTATTCTGTTGATTTAATTTATGATTTACTAAAGTTTCACCAAGATTTAATAAAGATTTAGATGTTTATGGTTTTCTTCTCCTTTCAGTTCGTTTTATTTTGAAGATTACGATTTATAAGAAGATAAATTTTCTTTAGTTTCAAACTGGTGATAGGTTTCTTGGATTCACTTTGTTGGTGTTTAGAACTATTCATAGGTTTCTTTGGTTGTGAAGGAACTGGTGACATCCCTGTCATGTGTCAATTGAGAGTTTCGTGGCTGGTGTTTTTTTTTGTTTTGTAAATGGGTTAGCTCATTCGATTATTTGATAGGGGTTTCTTATATATCCTTGTTGTCATATGTTAATGGTGTTAGATCACTGCCTCTTGTTGTTTTAATCCTTCGGTTTATTTTGATGTGCTACACACAGGATGTATATTACTAGCAGTAGTACGTGAATTTTCGTATTGAACAAACTGAACCACACTCTGAAAGTCGATCTGCCAGAACGTAATATGGTAAATTACTTTGTGTGTCAAAATTTTGTTTATGATTTTTGGTATGAGTTCACTCGGTTTGCTTCTGAACCAGTAGTGTTACAGTACTTTCCAGTAATTGCTGCCAATAATATTGTGTTGTTCCCTTTACTTTTTTAATTGGCCTGGTTTTTAAGTTTTTTCTCTTTTTTTTTTTTTTTTTTGCAATTTTGCATTTTTGTTCTCAGCAAAGCACCCCAATATTTTGTTTAGGTTTGCTGTCCACCCTGAACTCAGTTTGATTTGTTAATAGGAATTGCTGCAATGAAACAGAGAAAGATCCAACAACTCTTGATCTTCATATTTGTAGAAACTCTGTATATACTCTGAGGTCTGTGTATAAGAACATATTTCCCATACCCAGTATTGAAATTTCTATCTTATTGAATGACTAGAGATTGGTCCTGATTTTTAGTCTCTTTAGGCTTGTGTATTTCACTCGTGTTATCATTTATCTAGCTTGATATACTACGAAGACACGCCATGCAGTATCACTTCTTCAAGTTTTTAATCTGGATGGGTGGTATGTCATTGGAGTGTTATCGCAGTTCATTGTCATTGGAGTGTCATCGTTCAGCTCGTTGACAATAGCTGAACTTTACCCAGAACAATCATATAGGTTGTTTAGGATTTTGTGCCTTGTTAAACATCAAGCCTTTCTTCTCCTGTCCCAGTGTTGAATCATGTGCACTAGTTATGGCATCCACCTCACAAATTTAAATGATTATGTCAAATCTGTTACCTCCCAGTCACCAGTTATGTACTTATTGATCTAGTGGCTACAAAATTTTGCTTAAAACTTGTCTCTCTTTGTGACAGGCTTATCAAGAGGAAACTAACGAGAGGAGCGGTTTTTCTTTGGCGTATTCATGGTTGTTCTAAAAAAAAATGTTCGCCTCTGAAAGCCTTAGTGGTTTGTTCATCCACAGAAATTAGTGCAGCTGTAACTGTAAGATATGCATCTTTTGACGGGTCTTACTCTTGTTTTCCAGCTTATCATAATTTAAGTATTAACTCTGCTGTTATGGTTGCTGCAGGTGCAATACAATTTACTAAGTCAGAAGGATTAATATTTTGGCACCAGAACCAACTCATGTTTATTACGGCTGCGACACTCAGGTAAGCTCTGCTTATTACGGCTAATGCAACCACATTTATTCTTACGAACAAAGAAAGAAAGGTTATGGTACTGTTGATATTAAACATTTCTGACCTCATTTTCATTTTGGTGGTCAAGTATATGTTACTGGTTACATTTTCTGTTGTTTAAAGTCTTGCCGGTTTCTAAATGTCGACAGCACTGCCTGCTTTTGCCATCTATCCTCCGATGTACAACAGACCACCTATATATAATATAACTATATTTATGTACCAACTCCTTTGCTTACGTTTCCTTTGCACGTTAAATTGCTAAGATATGATTTTATTAGCTTTCATATGGAACTGCCGGAGTAGAGTGGTGTTAATCAAGTGATTGTTTGAGATTAAAACCACATGACTTGCTTATGTTAATTATGTGAGTCTTGATGTATTACAGCGTGCCTTATTCCTGATTCTGGCTTAAGCTCTTTTATTCCATTGTTTATTCCATTAAGCTCTTTTAAGTATTTTGAATTCTCTTCCTTACCAAGAAGACTTCATGTATTGCTGCAAATTTTGTTTATTATCCACGAAACTTTGTATTACAGCATGCCTTATTCCTGATTCTGGCTTGGAAGTGCTTACAGGTGGCCGCCCGAAACTGGTCATGGTGAAGATTAAGTGTATGGGGGTAATTTGTGATGGTGCAGATTGGTTAACAACGTTCAGGGGTAGTTGTACATTGCAGCTATTGAAACTGCGGAAGAATTTACTCAATTGTTCAGTCAATCCGTAGTTGTTGTGGGAGCTGGAGCTGGAGCTGATGTTGCATATGGCAGTAATGGTCAATCTGCTTTTAACAAGGCATTAGGCTAGGCTTATCTGCAGAGAAAATTTGTTGCATGCACATTTGGAAATATGGCAAAACAGTAATAATTGCACTCACAATAATTAGGCCAGTAAATAAAGTCTGGAGGAAAAGAATGTGTTGTTTAAGTTGTTTCTGGGAGTACTGTGTGTGCGTTCTAAGTTGTTGCATCGTTAGCTGTACAATTAAAAAAACGGGCAAGACTCAGTAGACCCTCTTGTGTTCCATCTTGTATTGTAATTTAAGTTTAAGATTAAAATGGTATAGACCAGTACACATGATGTCGACCTAAATGACAGTCGCTTGTAAAGTATAGTTGGTGAACTCTTTATCTCCATGACCATAAGGTGTTTTCTTACACCTCCCAGACTTGAGTCTTAAAAATGATTTGCCTGAGCATAAATCTTAAGTTAACACTTTACAAACATTAGGCTCAAAAGATTATTTTCTCTGGCTTAAGTCTTACGTTATAAGGTGTAAAACTATCTAGTGGATTATAAAGCTAACCCTAACCCTGGACCTTGAGCCTGGTTTAGCTTCCTCATAAGTCGTCTGTCAGTGGCAGAAACCAGGCTTAAGAAAAAATTAGCATGGGCTGAACTTGTGGAGTGGAGGGCTTACCAATGGGTTTGAAACAGGTTCAACCTTTAATAAATACTTGTCACTATGTTGCATGGGCTATTTTGTCAAAAGAAAAGCCTTTGGTCTAAGAAATTGACCCGGTTCACATAGGTCCGTCTCTGGTCTTAGGATTCCTCTAAAATTAGTCACTACTAGGCTTGAGAAAATTCTATCATGGGTTGTATCCTTAACTTAAGCCCATCATTAAGGTGTGAGATTAAATGAGCTTATGGAGTGGGGGGCCTAACAATGGGCTTGAGACTGGTTCAGCCCTTCATAAGTCCGCGTGTAGGACTTCTCTCTGTTGCATGGGCTATCTTGTAAAAGAGCCTATGGACTGGGGAAACTGACCCGGTCCACAAAAGTCCATTATTCTTGTCACGCATCCAAAGTAAGATATCTCACGTGGTTTTATATCTATCAAACGCCACGTTAAATCCTATCGACCTCGTGTGGCCATTCCATGGCGTGACAAAGTTGGCGTGGCTGTTTACCAGCTCATACACAGACACGTTAGAATGGGATCGCGTGGCCTTTTATTGGTCAACGGCCACGTGAAATACGAACAACAAAAATACGTGGCCATTTATTTTGGTAGTTGACCCCTTTGGCCACGCGATAAGGGCGAGCGTGGTTTTTTGTTAAGAACGGTCACGCGAAAGGCAATTTTTCACGTGGCTGTTATAGCTAGCGTGGCCTTTTACAAGATATGTCGCGTGGCAAAAGAGCCAGATTCTACTAGTGCTAACTGTTGAGATTACTCCAGTTAGAGGTTTGGATATTGATTTTTGAGATCGTCCAAACTCTTTACCATAAGACTCACGAGCCAAAACGAAAAGTTGGTAGTATTTCGGTACCCCTTCTTTTTCAGTTGGTATCAGAGCGGGTTAACACACTAAAGACGTAACTGTCTGTGTTTAACTAGGCTTGTGAGTCATGGACCAAAGCGTAAGAGCTTGTAACGTACCACCAAAGTTCGATGGCACAAACTACCTATGGTGGAAGACTGCAATGACTTCGTTTTTGCAAGCCCGAGACTTCAAAACTTGGGTTTATGTCATGAAGGAATATGTACCTCCTAC
>JAJJMA010306274.1:0-11791 GCA_023529015.1 Papaver nudicaule | reverse complement strand
GAGAGCGCGAATGGCGCTTCCTCGTTAAGCTGGCGCTGTCCTACTTTATTTTGAAAGCAAGTGAGCAAAATTGTTTATTCGAGATTGACGAGATTGGCGTCGATGGGTTCTGATGTTTAAGGGTAGGTGGACACGCGGATATATGGTCAGGCCCGAGTGGACATTTGTTGGAAACAGGAAGAGGCACAAATAAAAATAATAAAAAGTGTAAAGCGGCGTTTCGGCCGAGGCATATGTTGTCAAATGAATGGGAAAAGAAAGTGGGAATAGATTTAAAGGGTGGGACAGAGCCAGTGATGTAATAGTGAAAGAAGGAAATGAATGATGGAGTATGGATATTCAACGTGTGATTTAAGTTGATTATGGCCGCGTAGGGACTGAGGTGTACATGGTCTGCTTAGAATCTTTTCTTTTCTCTTTTCTTTTAATCATGATGGCTAGTCTGAGTCCCCGACTCGCTATTTAATCCCAATGCCACCGTGTTTTCCTTTGGATCTGGTTTGAATCAAACCTCAAATTGAGATAATGAAATGAAAGAAAAAAAATTAAATTTGGGTTTTATGAAGAAAACGAAAATCAACTTTGAATAATGGAGATTAAGGATTGGTAAGGAATCTTATCTTTTGTACTTATTTGTTGTTGAGATAGGCCTTCTGGATTAACCTTCAACACTGACCTCGTCAGTTGAGTCACCGTTGCTCTGAAGCGGTGGGCAGCGTGATAGTGTGTTTACCGTTTTGATCCGCGGTGGTCTTAGTACGCTGATGTCATTTGGGAGGCGCGAAAGGTATGCAATGGAGCGATTAAACATTCGGGTTGGCCTGGATCCGTGGAGATGGAAGCAAGTATATTGATATGTGTGGGTTGTGTGAATGGAAATTGATAATAGTGGACCTTTGGGTTGGTTTCTGATCGGTGAATGAGTTATGAAGGCTATCAAAGGTGATGGACCTCTGTCATTGTCGGGCGCCGAGGAGGGCTCGCCTGTAGTATATCTAGAGGAAGAGAAGGAAGTTGCGTTGGTGAGGTTGGTGTAACTGGACAACAATCATAAGCGGCCTTGTCGCGATTGTAATCTGAGAATGAAGCTACATTGTTTGCAGTTCGAAAAGTGGTGTCGTTTGGGTGTATTTGCTTTTACTGGTTTCCCGTTGTGGAGGAGAGATATTGGTTTTTGAGGTTATGCAGTGGGTTTTAACAAGAACCTGTGAAAAGCGGCTGATGAAGAACTAGATAAGCGCGGAGAAAAGAGGCGTAATAGACGCGGGTAGTGATGGGGATATGAAATAAGATACGCCTACGAAGTAGTAGACGTGAAGGATCAATGAGATTTAGGTGATGTGTGAGAGCACGGGGATATTTAGGTGGGACCTGAGAGATGAAGGCGGCGTGAAAGAGACAAAATGAGCACGAGCCATATGACGGACGCGACCGGAGATGAGCGCGGACAGTTGTGATGGCACAAACGGATTTCTTTTTGTTTTGGCTGTATGAGTGGAAGGTGGGAATTTGAGAAACGTGTGACGCAGAAGAAATGTTATTAGTGGCAAAGTTATGCTTGATGAGAATGTATGGAGGAGAGTGAGATGGACGCGGGGTAAATGACAAAAGTGTATGAGCGGGAAAATAGAGTGAGGGCGCAAAAGGCTTCAGCTACTTGGTGTGGTTGAGTAGGTGGCGCCGATACATACCCCGCGTCTGACCTTGAATAAGTAAGCAAAAGATGATGTGACCAGCTACACGAGATGGAGAAACGAAACAGACGCGTAGAGGCGAAAAATAAGTGGGAAGAAGGAAATTTCCTAGAGCTCCGCTGGGCTAGATACTAGACTCCCACTGTGGTCGCCAATGTGAATAGGGTAACATGAGAGCCTAGTCCTAGCCACAGAGGGCCTTTCTTAGGAGAGAGAAAAGAGAGAGAAAAGTAGAGAGAGAGAGGTGAAAACAAGAAATGGGATCCCCTTCCAAACACTTTTCTCTTGATATTTATAGAGATTTCTCTCTCCTATTATCCTGACATGTGTCCCACAATCTCTTAATTACAAAAATGCCATTCCTTTATCCTAAAGCTTATCTTGACTTATAGTCTCACTGCCTTGACTGACTCATTTTGACTTCTCCATGGGCTCTTTTATGGGCTTTGGAGTCTTAGTAGGGCTCTTAGGACCTAGCCAAATTCTAAGTATCCACACTTAACCTTCATCATATAATCCCTTTGTTGCATCCTATTTTACACCTATTACACCATCTATCACAACTCTCACCTAATTCTTTTGTTCGATTTTTTCATTCGACCTCAGCCCCATGATCTCCTAATTTTCTTGTCTCAACAATACCACTCAATTGACTTGTTCAGTTCCCGGATGTTGAGATCCTTTCGATTATCAATAACGCATAAAGGAAGTTGGGTTTTCGATTTGTTGCTGGTGAGAGTTTGGGATGCATCCTTGCATCAAGAATCCATGCTGATAGTCATTAGATCTTCAACTCTTAAGCCTGACCGTGAAGAACACAACTCGATGTTGATGTGGATGACCCAAGTTTATTAATACCTAATGGGCTTGATACATACCTAATTAGAACTAGTCAGTTGGGCTTGGGCCTAGATACTTTGGGTAATCAAGAAACAAGGAGTGGCAATTATGTTAATAAGTGGCCAAAAGGGGATCTGGCCACCCAGGGGTAAGAGGGAGTCTCTATAAATAGGACTCTAAGGGGATTGCAAAGGGAGGACTTTTTGGAGAGAGAAAGATGAGATTATACATTTAAGAGAGAGAGAAGTAGAAAGGAGATAAATCGGATCACCACCTCTGTGACTCGGATCGGATTGAGAATATTACCCTATTCACATTTGGCGACCACAGGCGGAGACTGATTTCGAGTCCAGCGGAATGCAATCAGCGCTAGAAGCAATGAGCGCGCCCCAAAGAAAAGCAGAGCGAGTCCCCATCCCAAACGAGGACTTCGTTCTAATAGAGCACGAGCCGGCGGATAGTGACACGGATGACGCGCAAAGGATTGAAAAGGTATCGGTAGGGATCGTGGACGCACTAGTGAAGCCGACTCAAGAGGGTGAAGGAATTGCGCCATTTGTTGACAGTAACACAAGAGACACGAGCCTGGAGGAGATGCGGCAAGAATTCGCGACTCAGGCGAAGAAGCAACAGCAATTGATGTCATTAATCAAGCAAAAGGAGGGCGCGTCTGCACAAAAGGATGCCGGACCGATCGCCGGAGTTATTGGAGAGCCAGAAATTGCCGGAATAACTGCCGGAAAAGGGAAACTCGCGCCCACCAGAAGCTTTCAACAAGAGGAGGAAGGTTTTAGTGCGCCAACTGGGAGGATCTCAGAGGAAGACCTAGCTAGGTACATCGAGGAGCATTACCGAGTAGCGAAACAAGATCATGGGTACAGTTCCCTAGACCCCCCTTACACGAAAGAAGTAGTTACTTACAAGTTCCCGCGCGATTATACATCACCAAAGTTCAAAGTATACACGGGACAAGGAAATGCACGAGAGCACTTGGGCCGCTTCCTTTCGGCAATGAACCAGCACGCAAAAGACGGAAATCTATGCTTGAAAGAATTCTCGAAATCGCTGTCTGACGTTGCATACACATGGTACGACAACCTAAAACCAGGAAGCATAGCGACATGGGAGGAAATGGCGCGTCTGTTTCTCAAGAAGTTTTTCTCTGCAAAAAGGCGAGTGACATCGGTCGACTTAGCACGAACAACCATGGGGACTGATGAAGATCCTTTGAAGTACATCACGAGGTTCCGGAGTCACGCGCTCCAATTAAGTGAAGAGGTGCCAGAAGACAGACTGGTCGAGATTTGTGTGGGAAAGATGACTGCCACCCTGCGTTTCGCTTTATCCAACTTTCAATTCCAAACCTTCGTGGAGTTAGAGGAGGCTACAGCACGATTGTCAGATTGCCTTGGAATCTTTCAACAGGCGAAGATGGAGCAGACGTGGTACAATTCCGTTAACTCATTGAGTGCGGCTATTACTAGCAGCGGACCTGCTCCGGGAAATAAGCGACAAGCGCCTTTCCAACCATACCAAGGTGCCGCACCACAAGGGACGCGAGGAGGAAGTAATTCTCAGCGTCCTATTCCAGCGCCCATACCCTGCACCAAGGAGCAAATCGAAAACCTCGTCGATCAATGGGCCGCTAACGGTGAAATCAATTTGCCGCCTGCTGTCGTGGATATAAATACCGTGAACAAGGCGCATGAACGATACTGTCACTATCATAGAAGGGTAAATCACTCGACCCTCAATTGTTACGGTGTGCGAAATGCATTTTGGAGAAAAGAAAGAGCCGGGGAGATAGACCTCGGGCAACAACAAGTTGACAAAGATCCATTGCCTAAACACCACGCCATGATGATTTCCCATGACCCCAGAGACGAGGGATGGGCAGCATGGGAGGATTCCAAGGGAGAGGCGTGCGAGTTGTCTAGTGGGCAGCAAGGTTTTGAGGGGACACACGCAGTTGCTTTCCAGTTCTCCAAGACCATCATCGCGCAACAATTCTTCGATTCACTTGGCTTCAGTGAAGACCAAGTCAGGGAGGCATCTCAGGCAATCGCCGCTATAGCAGCAGGTCACCAGGCGCTATCAAGAGGAAGGATTACCTTTGACGACAGCGATATATGCATTCCTGGGGAACACTTGCGTCCTTTGTACCTCACTGCAACGGTTAATAAACAGCAGCTGAGGAGAGTATTCATCGACGGAGGGGCGTCATTAAACCTTGTCTCGGTGCACACCTTGGATTTACTGGGGATACCGAGGGAGGAAATCAGAGAACGGAAAACAGTCGTGCGCGGTTTTGGAGGGCACACTCAAGAATCAATTGGGGTGATATGCCTCGTTATGACCATTGGGCCGATTAAAGCATCAGTGCCTTTCCATGTGTTAGACGATCACACTTCGTTTCATTTGCTTCTAGGGCGCGGATGGATACGCGACCATCATGTTGTGGCGTCTACTTATCACCAATGCATCAAGACTAGCATCGGAGGAAGAGAATACAGGGTGCCAGCCACGAGTAACCCTTTTGGACCCGAGGAAGCATACATGGCGGAAGCAGTTTTTTATCAACCAACAGGACAGGAAGGAGCGGCTGTAATAGGCTTGTCTCGAACGATTCCTCTACCAAAGTGGGAAGAGGACAGTAAAATCTCAGTCTTTGATCCCGCTCGTCTGGAGTTGCCCAAAGAAAAAAGGAAGGTTGAAGAAAAGGCGTCTGTATTTAGCGCTGAAAGATTAGTGGCGCCGGCAGGGACTAAGAGATCAAAGACAGGACCAGAGCCTCGTTTTCATCGTTTCACCACTCAAGATGGAGGACACATCTATAGATTATAGCAATCAGCGGAGGTGTTGCCATCCGAGCAATTGTGTGAAGCATCCACAAGCCAGATGACATCATCTCCTGATAAGGAAGAAGAAGTAACGGCGGAGTCATTACCAGTGGAGGAGCCTACAGAAATACCCTCGTTGGACGAATTAGAAGAAGTTAATATCAGTGATAAGGAAGAAAAGTTGATTAAAATCAGCGCGTCACTTGGGAAGGAAGAACGGAGAAAAATGATTGAGCTATTGAAAGAATATAGGGATGTCTTCGCCTACACATACAGCGAGATGCCAGGATTGGATGCAGAATTGGTCTCACACTCTCTGGATGTTCTACCCTACGCGCGCCCTGTACAACAAAGAAGCCGCGTATTTCACAAAGACGTGGCGTTAGCAATAAAGGAAGAGATTGAGCGACTGGCGGAAGCAAAATTCATCAAACCAATAAAGAAGGCGCCGTGGCTAGCTAACATTGTGCCGGTAATAAAGAAAAATGGAAAAATTCGTTGCTGCGTGGACTACAGAGATTTGAACAGAGCCTGTCCGAAAGACGAGTTTCCCGTACCGAATATCGACATGCTAGTAGACGCGACTAGTAACCATCAAATGTTTTCGTTTATGGACGGGTATAGTGGTTACAATCAGATTAGAATGAACACTGTGGATGCGCACAAGACGGCGTTCCAGACGCCATTCGGATGTTTCTACTATGTGGTGATGCCTTTCGGGTTAAAGAACGCGGGGGCCACGTATCAACGCGCCATGGTTTCAATCTTTCATGACTTAATCCACAGACAAGTAGAGGTGTATGTCGACGACATTGTGGTTAAATCCCTAAAGAGGGAAGACCATATCGACCATCTACGAATGGTTTTCGAGCGCTGCAGACAGTATAAGCTTAAGATGAACCCCTTAAAATGCGCTTTTGGGGTTACATCGGGCAAGTTCTTGGGTTTCGTCGTTACCAGCACGGGGATCCGAGTGGATCCAGGGAAGGCCCAAGCGATCCTTAGTATGGACAGCCCTTCCAACGTACAAGAACTTCAGAGTTTTCTAGGGAAAATATCATATATTAGGCGATTCATACCAGGTCTCGCCCAGATGATGGCCGCTTTCACTCCACTCCTAAGGAAAGGATCTACGTTCCAATGGGGGGATGTCCAAAGGATCGCTTTCGATAACATCAAGCGATGCCTAACTTGCTCACGAGTTCTCCGACCCCCGATACCAGGCGAGCGGCTACATCTCTACCTAGCATACACGACCGAAGCAATAGGAGCGCTCCTTGCACAGGATTTGGGAAACGACCAACTTTTTCCTATATATTACGTAAGTCGTTTGCTGAAGAAGGCCGAAGTGAGGTACCCTCGCATAGAGCAAGCGTGTCTGGCCCTCATCTACGCGGCTCAAAAATTAAGACCATACCTGTTAGCACACCAAACGGTGGTGGTTGCCGCGGCGAACCCCATGGTTTATCTAGCAGAACGTCCATACCTAACTGGGCGAACTGCACGGTGGTCCCTTCAACTGTCGGAATTTGGGTTGCATTACCAAAGACCACGAGGCGTCAGGGGTCAAGCAATCGCAGATCTGTTAGCCGCGTTCCCAGGAAGTGACGAGGCGGATATTCACGAAGACATCCCTGGGGAGGTAGCAGAGCTAGAGGAAGAAAGCATGTGGGACATGTATTTCGATGGGTCGTCATATGGAACATACGGGGGAGCAGGCATCGTATTTGAAACGCCCGAAGCGGAGCTGCTATCGTTCGCTTTCAAACTGGATTTCGCTTGTAGCAACAACACGGCTGAGTACGAGGCATTCTTGATAGGGCTCAAATTGGCGGAGCGGATGAAACTCCAGCGACTTCACGTACATGGCGACTCAAAGCTAGTTACAAGTCAAGCGGGGGGAGAATTCCAAGTCAAAGAAGAACGACTGGCGCCTTACCGCGCAGAGGCGCAGGAGCAGATGGCCAAGTTTGTCCAGATAGAGCTGGGGCACACTGGAAGAGCCATGAACAGACACGCAGATGCCTTGGCTACACTCGCGGCAAAGATCAATTTGAATGGCAAAGATGAAGGATCGATCACAGTGCACAGGCAAGAGCTGCCTAGCACATGGCTACGGGAAATGAAATTTGAAGAAGAAAACGACTGGAGAAAAGGAGTCATGAGAGAGCTCGGCAAGACAAAAGAAGAAAGGTCAATATTGTTTAAAAAATTGAAGTCTTTCGTGGTCATCAAGGGGCTGTTATACTACCGAATGGCAGGTGGGGCGTTGGCACGATGCATAGGGAGTCAAGAAGCGATGGGTCTCTTGGACAAAGTCCATCGAGAAACTTGTGGACACTCAGGAGTGGTTCCGCTATACAGGAGAATACAAAGGAAAGGGTACTACTGGCCCGAGATGGCAACACAAGCTGCGACCTTGCAGAACAATTGCGCGGAGTGCCAATCACCACCACAACCGTCGGAAATTTGCACAGTCGAAGAATTGGACTGGAGGCAGCCGTACTTAAATTATTTAAAGAACGGATTGCTCCCGGGAGATGAAGTAGAAGCCTCGGTGATAAAAAAGAAGGCAGCACGTTTTTTCATCAATGAAGGGGTATTGTACCGACGGAGTTTCAACAATGACGCCTTAAGATGTTTAAGCAATGAAGAAGCGCGAACAGTGATGACCAAAGCACATGAAATGGAACATCAAGGAAAGCGCAAATTATTTATGCATGTTCACAATGGTGGATACTACTGGCCAACCATGGAGGCAGACACAGCAGATTTTGTAAGGAAATGTGAGATCTGCCAACTCCACGGGAATGTCATCCAAGCGCCACACAAGGGATTGCACAGTATAGTTGCCCCGTGGCCTTTCCACAGCTGGGGTTTAGACTTGATTGGTCCTATAAGCCCTCTATCTTCAGGGAGGCACAAGTACATAATTACAGCTACGGAGTACTCAACTAAATGGGTAGAAGCCGCGCCTCTGCGGAATTATGAAGGAGAAACTGTCGCCGCGTTTATCAAGGAATACATCATCTGTCGTTTCGGCGCGCCCATGATTATCCGCTCAGACAACGGTACTTCATTTATCAACCAAAAGGTGGCAGACCTACTGGCCAAATATTGCATCAAGCAACACGCATCAACTGAGTATTACCCACAAGGGAACGGATTGGCGGAATCCACCAACAAGACACTACTTAGGATCTTGAGCAAAACCGTCCATGACCATCACAGAAGCTGGCACGAGCAATTACCTCTGGCGCTGTGGGCCTATAGGATCTCCAGGCGAAGTTCAACAGGGGTGTCTCCTTACTCCTTAGTGTATGGAGAGGATGCCATTCTACCAGCGGAAGTAGCGGTGCCCTCAGCCAGAGTAGCGGCGGCGAGTCGCGCAGAACCCGACGATGTAGGCAGAATTGCACATCTCGATGCGCTTGCTGAAAAAAGGGCAAGGGCAGAGAATTTTGCTGAAACTTACAGAGCTACGAAGGCGCGGCATTACAACAAAAAGGTAATACCACGCTCCTTTGAAGTCGGGGACTAAAAATCGCGAAACACGTACAAAGGAAAGCCAAAGCGGGGAAATTTGCAGCAAACTGGCGCGGACCTTATATCGTGCGGAAAGTTGCAGAAAGCGGCTATTACTATCTTAGCCACATAAATGGTAAGGAGATTGATACCCCGATTAATGGTAAATGGATCAAATTATACTATGCATAAGAGGATAGGGACAGAGGATATTGGTGATAACTCCTTTATTTATTTTTTAATGTAAAAGCAAGAGAAATACATGCTTGTTCTTTTAAGATCAATTATTTATGGGCATTAAAACCCAAAGGGTATGATAAACACAATCACCTCAGGAGCGCATTGAACACGCGTCCTTTATAACAAAATCGACTTTAAAGGGCACTGAGCACCCTGGTCGGTTGGGCACCGAAAACCCATGAGGGGCGCACTCGAACACGCTGCCTCAGGAAGCGCATCGAACACGCTTCCTTTTGTATTGGAACACGCTCGGTGGTATTACGCCGGATACGCGGCCACTCTAAGACAGGCGTTATACCAACTGATTATACAACACGTTTATTGGAACACGCTCGGTGGAACGCCTGATACGCGGCCACTCTAAGACAGGCGTTATACCAACTGATTAATCTACACCACTTATCACACTATCAGAACATACTCGGAGGATTGCCTAACACACGCCCTACCAGTAAAGAGATTTAGCCCACGAGGCACATAAACAAGAGCATGCTAGGAGGGTCGCCTAACACGCGCCCTACCAGTAAAAGAGATTTAGCCCACGAGGCATACAAACAAAACATACTCGGAGGATTGCCTAACATGCGTCCTACCAGTAAAAAAGATTTAGCCCACGAGGCACATAAACAATGCATACTGGGAGGATCGCTCAAAACGCGCCCTAAAGGGATTTAGCCCACAAGGCGCATAAACAAGGAGTAAATCATTAACAATATAAGAGATCATCAGCACAAACAAGGGCGTACGGAATAAACCCCGCCTCTCCTTTTTACGACAAAAAGCAACCATAAAGAAAATCAACTAGTTAAAAGAGGTAAAATGTCCTTGTAGGCTACCACAACATATATCAAGCTCTAGTCAGCTCAGCTAGCTCGGTTTCACATTCAACAACACGCTGTGTGACAAAATTAACGGATTCCCGAGCATATCCAACATAATCCTCCTCTGCGGAAAGTTGTTGCACGAGTTCATTATAGCGGTGACGCGCCTTGCCTCGTAATATCGAATCCGCGCCCGCATGCCGAATCAGTTCCATGGTCTCGCATTGCTCCGACAAAGCGACGCGAATGCTTTCACATCTCCGTTCATGCGATTCAAGTAAATGCTTAGTGTCCAAGAGGATACTACGTAAGCGCTTCACCTCTTTTTCCAGATCTGCACGCTTTAGCGCGCCAGGAGTAGCAGGGAGGGCTAATACCCACAAACCATCCAGAGATGCCATCACGACTAAAAAAAAAATGAATGAGGATGATGGGTGAAGAATAAAAAATATACATATAGGCAGTGGAAGACTCCCTTTTATATTAACAAAACTTAGCGCATTTAATGTAAGGAGGATTGCCCTGGGCATGAATGACATGTGTCGAAATAAGGAAACGTTTGCATTAAATTCAAAGAAAAAGCCATACGGCATCTACACAAGGAAAGGATTCAGACTAATGGCATGACCGCGCCAGCAGCCAGGGCGCGCTCACACCGTTCAATTTCAGCGTCAATATCCTTGACAAAACGTTCGGCCTCCAAGAGGCCACTAAGGGCGCTAGTACGACGATCATGAGTACGATCCATTCGTCTACGAAGCCCAGCCTCATTATGCGAGCCAAACTGAACACCAGGAGCATGGCCAGCAGCACAAGCGGTTTCCCACTCAGCATGGTGCTCGTTCCAAAGCTTTTGAAACGCCTCATAGTGGGCTCGCCTCTGCATAACTATCATCTCCATCTCCAACTTGACTGATTCCAGTCGCTCGACTTCTTGCTCTAAGTCCAAAGGGATAGACATCGATGGCGCCGAGGACAAGGACACAAAATATCCGCGTAGTCGAAATGACATTTTGAAATGGGTTGCAAAAAAAAGAGAAGAGAGAGAGAAACACACAATAAGCACAAGAGAACAGAATGAAGAATAAATGAAAAACACATATATATATACGTCCCCCAGGAACAACATTCCGAGGTGCATTTATTATTTACACGGAAATCGAAAAGACAATTCCTTTGACCAAAACCCTTTCTAGATACTTCGCCTCCTAAATGCACGAAACAAAACAAGGGCATGGGCCAAGGATGCATTTATCACACGCAAAGCCCGAGAGCTATCGTATAAACTCAAGGTAGAAAATACCCGACGCGCCCTACAGCTTCGAAGGCGCTCCAAAGAAATCTCATCAGGCTCATACCCAGATAGCCTTACCCTTTCCACCAAAGAGCTCATGTCAGCAAATTCAAGACAAGAGTCATCCGACAGTTTCTCAAAATAGACAACCATTATGGATAAAACAAAGCTCGCCTTGCGCAAGCGCTGAATGTCATTGCCAATTTCTTCGCGAGATAGCGCCATACCTACAGATTAAAAGAGAAGGATACAAACAAACCAAATAACCCTGAAGAGAAAAAAAAAAAACAGCACCCATGCTCCAACTATTTAAATGGATTCAGTCATAAATGCAAACGATAAAGATGAAACACGAATACCAATATCCAGAATCAGAAATAACGGACAACATTATCCTTTCTCGCTAAAAAAAAAAAAGAAGAGGGGGGGAGGAAATTCTCACACAACTCACCAAAAAAAAAAAAAAGAAGGGGGGGAAGGAAATTCTCACACATACCTAATTAGAACTAGTCAGTTGGGCTTGGGCCTAGATACTTT
>JAJJMA010306262.1:0-14671 GCA_023529015.1 Papaver nudicaule | reverse complement strand
GATTCCATCGCCAATGTTAGTAGAGTAGAGAGTAATGTCGCCGACGTATACACGTCGGCGAGTGAAGACAAATGAGTGTCAGTTTTATGTTTGTCTGCAGTAGCTGTAATCCATTATGTAAGAGTCTATAAATAGCGAGAGAACCTACTGAGAAAGGGGTTGGACACATTTCAGATTGGTCTAGAGAGAGGAAAAGTATCAATTTGCTCTCCTTAGCCCAAGGCTGAAATTAGGGTTCTTGTTGAGAGATAAAGCTTAGAAGATTAACAAGGTGAGAGAATTGTAATAATGCTTATTCTAGTGGAATCCCTTGGATGTAGTCTTCACTTATGAGGGCGAACCAAGTAAAACCCTTGTCAAGTATCTCTAACCCTTAACTCTCTATTACTTTTCATATCTATGTTTATCTGTGTTCTTGTATACGATTCTGTGTATGTTGATGTATGATATTTGGGTGTACTGTCTAAGATCTAACCCTTGGGATTTTAGACAGTTACAGTCGCTCTTTCCAAATACTGCAACAAATGGCGTAAGGGATTGTATTCCACATAAACCTCCCTACAATAGTAAAATCGCTTGTATATATTCCCATTTGTGAACCATACAGCCTGATGAAACCAACTAATTGAACGTCTCGCTATAAAAGGTTCATGACTACCACACTCAACCCTTTATAAAATAAAAAATAATCAACGGATATCACAAAAACCGAGCCACTTAAATTGGTCTAACAAACCATGTCAGTCTAAAATAATTGTTATAGAATTGGATTTGGATCACAATTGTACAAAGATGAAATATCTGCATTATATATATGATACATTGTACAATTAGTTACAGATAAACATATACAAAGTCAAGACAAATATGAGTGACTTATTAAGATATAAAGATAACACAAATTTAATTACAGAATACATGATCGTATGGAGACATGGAGATTATCAATTTTGACCAACAGTTTGAAATTATAGAGCATTTTAAAAATGTCAGTTACGGTCTTATTAGGGTCTGGGTGGTAGAATATAGTTGAAACTCTATAAATTAATACCTCTGGGACCACCAAAAATATATATTAATTAAACAATATATATTATGTAACTGATAATTAATAATGTTAGAGCATGTCTCGATCAACCTCACTAAGTGTTGGTATGTCAAGCTTAGATGTCAAATTTAGCGATCAAAACTCGACCGCTAAACAACACACGTTAGGTAAAGTCATCATTGAGTTAGCTTTAGGTTGTGGAAGATTTTGGTAGGATTTAGAATCACTATTTGAAGAGTTGAAGAAGATTGAAGATCAAACGAAAACATTCGGCTTCATCATTCAAGAGGTTAGTGAATCTAAATAACGCGATTCCATTATCTTTTACACTTGTGATATAAAAGACAAAAACATAACTCATTGCTGAAAGCTTTACGTTATGACTTGATCACTTGTGATCAGTGTGTCTTAAGATATAACTCCACTTTATCGCTTGCGATATTGTTGTTGAAGTTATGACGTTCCATATTGCTTAGAGCTTTCTTTTCTTCTCCGTCTCTAAGTGATATGAGGTTTTTCCTAAAACCTTCGAGTTGGATATAGAATTTGTGATGTTGTCTCGGTAGTATTACGAGATTTAATCCATCACAGTATTGTGTCTCGACTTACCTAGTCTGACTCTGTCGGATTGATTAACGAGTACTTGTATGAGCTAAATGTAAGTAAGATCGTGACTCGCACTTATGTTGTGTAGACTCGAGATACTGCTGTTCTGAGCTTCGAATACTACGTCTAGGTTTGGCTCTGATTACTGAAGTTCTGAATCATTTACTTGATTATATATATGAACATCTCGTAAGCCATATCATACTTCTAGTTTCAAAACCATATTCTTGATTATCTCATCTTATGGATTTTCAGAGTTCGAAACCTCAATGTAGGTTTTGGTAAAACTATACTTTGATTTCGAAACCATAATCTGGTTTTCGCATCCATAAGCTATTGGTCTGAAACTTAAATATTGTGACCAATGAGAGAATATGAGTTCGAAACAATGTTTGTTGGCTAACAGTGACTTGAGAATCAAGACCAATGAGTCTTGACCATGTGAGTTCTAAAAGGTCGAAAAGACCCTGGGGTTTCCTAAAGGTTTATGTGAACCGGGAAATATAACCTGTGTGTCAAGGACAAAAAGTTGTGATGCTGAAATTTCTCTTGACCACATGGACTCTCAAGTTCGACACCAAACATTTGTGACGAGTCTAATATGTGTTTCTTGTTTCGAAACCTTAACTAAGGTTTTGTTAAACATAATCTAGAATTCGAAACCTTACATTGGTTTCGCTATATGGAAACTTGATTTGGGAACCTAAATTCGGTTCTGGTCATATATGAACTTTAGGATTCGAAACCTTAACTTGGTTTCTGCTAAACAGATTGTAGATTTCAAAACCTTAATTTGGTTATCTCAGAATGCCTATTTTCGAAGTTCAAACTCTATCATTTTGATTTGTGCTTCAACGAATTAATGAGTTTGATATTCTCAGTTTGAAGTTTGAATTGACTCATCTTCAATGTACAACTAAGTTGTTTGAGTCATTGTCAGAAATATGGTTGGTCGCTCTAGTTAGTAGACACATGATTTCTGATCAAAATTGTACGTGATTAGATCTTCGTATGAATATACTACTTGATCAAATATTCATTTGATTATTCTTTTGATGTTTTGATTTGAATTCTTGGATATGATTAACGTGATCATCTATATTAGAATCAAAAATTCAAGAGATTCAACATTTTGCTATTGCTCGATGAATCATGCACTGTATTTTAATGGTATATCTTTTTATGTGATTCGGAATGTCCATTGAACCTACTTGTTCACTTAAGCTTAACACACAAGGCTTGTCCACGTCTGTAAGGATACGTTTATGCGGAATGTTGAACCACGTTGGACCAGATCCCACTTCCACCTAGGATCGTTCTACCCCGTCCAGCAAAGCCTAGGAAGTGAGGTCGACATTATTAAAGTTGATGACGACATTTGGAAGTAATAATACCTTAAGGAGATTTTCGAAACTAAAGAACACGTTTTCGAAATGAGCTCTTTCCCAGGGAGCATATTTGGTAAGCACCATATTTCGAATTAATGAAATATCCAAATATACCTTATGAGTATTATTTGCTTTGATTGCTCTTGGCCAAACATTTATTGAAAATATATTTTCATTTATGAATTATATTTTTCTTTAATGTAAAAATGCTAGAGTATTAGATCTCATTAAATGCTATGAGTCTAAGTGAGGAATTTCGGAA
Source organism: Papaver nudicaule (assembly GCA_023529015.1). Classification (NCBI taxonomy): domain Eukaryota; kingdom Viridiplantae; phylum Streptophyta; class Magnoliopsida; order Ranunculales; family Papaveraceae; genus Papaver; species Papaver nudicaule. The sequence continues at coordinate 11,367 of JAJJMA010306262.1, read as the reverse complement.
CATATATGGAAATGTGCTTTGAAGGATTTCCTAAATTAAGTTAGCCTCATTTCAAAGCTAAGCCTTAGTCAATATAAATAGGAGTGGTATCTCTCCTGAAAGCTTTATCCCTCTACCAAGCTTTTCTTCGGAACTACAAGCTTGCGTCTACCGCTTTTCTTTCAGTTACCTTTGAGATTTTGCTTCAGTCTAGAATTGCGAGGAAATCTTCTCTAGGGATCGAGAAGCCTAAAAGTACCTCTTACGGGAAACTAGTTTATGTTTACTAGTCTTTTTTGTATTAAACTTGTGTTCTATTCTATCACGTCTATCAAACCTTGCGATCTTGTTTATTCTATGGTCCTTCTCTTCTGCAATACGGCCACTCAAGATCGTTGTGATTAGAACATACTCTTTATCTATTAACCTGGATTTGTCAGCAAGCCACTTTCGGTTTGTGTGCCTAAACTATAGATATTGAGTGGAATCAAGATTGCTGTTATTATATTTGTTCTTTGCAGGTACATTGTTCTTCACGGTCATATCATATTGTACTTGCTACAACTATTTGCCCAATTCCAACTGGGACGACAAGGTTCCTCTTTAGGGAGTTTTGGTTTTGAAACCTTGATCGATATCTCGAGGAGTTTATTACCAAGTAAACTTAAATATCCTCGCTCTTGGTGTAAAAGAACTTCGGTGAAATATATGTTAGTTACCAAGGATATCATCTAGCGATTTGACCTGCCGCTATTTGGTTGTTGTCCATAAGGTTGTAATCGTCCGATTGGAGGTCGGGTAGCGATAGTCCTCGCGACGGGCTGTGAAGAAACTCCTGCGTAAGACAGTAAAGGACGTTTGTTTGCGTAAGGGAGTACATGTGCGTGATCACCTTGCTGTGGTTGGAGGCGTAGGAATACTGAGGGAAAATCTTTATGACTAATAGTCGTATTAGGGTCATATTGTTTGCACCAGCTAGTTCGAAGTCTGAGAGTAGGTGTGTTGGCGACTTAATTCTTAAGAGTATTCAAACTGGACTAGGTCCCGGAGTTTTTCTACGAGTTTGTAGTTTCCTCGTTAACAAAATTCTTGTGTGTACTTTACTTTATTTCTGCATTATATTTGACTTGTCATATATAATTAAAGTATCGTACTTGGTTGTTGACATAGCCTTTCGGATCTTGTATTGACTCCCTTGTGCGAATCAATCAGTGACGAAAGAGATCTTGTTCTTGAGTTCTTGATTACACGAACCGTTCAAGGTTTGACTTATAGGTGGACTAAAATAAATGATTGGTGGTGTACTCGGTACCCTCGTCTTTTCAAATAATATTATTATATATATTACTTTTGTTAATATTTTGTCAATTTATAGATAAATTTGTAATCAAGTACTTATTATTTTTATGAAGTACCTGAAAAAGGAGGGGTACCGAAATACGACCAACTTTTCGTTTGGGCTCGTGAGTCTTATGGTTAGGTTTGGACGATCTCAAAAATCAATATCCAAACCTAAATAACCGGAGTTGTGATCTAGGGATCAACTCGACAAAGACAGGTCTTTGGAGTAAACTCGACGGTTATGTATAACGAACTTCTTGTGTTTGCTTTTAATTATATGTCAGAGTTTATATAATTGCGGAAAGGAAAAGCATACAAGACACCAGAACGTTTTTTTAACGAGGAAACTACCTTGTAGAAAAACCTCGGGACCTCGTCCAGATTGAACACCGCCCAGTACAAACTGACTACAAACTCTAGCCTACTATAAGACTTCGGTCTGGGATGTAGCAGAGACCAACTCAAGCCCTCCAAGCGAATTGGCTACTGTCGCACTCCTTACGTCTCTAGATCCCCCACAGATCGTCACGCACTTGATTCCCCCAGCTGACGTCCTTTACAGGCCTAGGAGTTGCTTTGACCGCTGTCAAAGTCTTGTGTCAGCAATAATGGCTTTGCAACCTAATTGTTGACGTATGATCGAACTGTCCTCTATCAGTTTCTCATACACAAGTTGACTTCCTTCGGATTGCTCCAGGTCATACGGAAATCTACTTTACAAATCAGGGCTGACAAGCAAACCGAGTAAGCTATGCCCAATTTGTCTCTATAAGTTGTACACGAAGAATTAGTTAAGAAACTTGTACAACCGGAGCTAACTAGGTCTTACAACACCGAGTGCAGTCGTGCGTTGTTACCTTTCAACCCTGTGTGTAACATATCAGTTCTTGAATAGCCGTATAGCAGAAGAGACGGACTATGGAATAGACAAGAACGTGATCAGGTTACCAAGGTTACAGGTTAATCTGATTTCAACCAAATAAGGTCTCAATCTCCTACCTGTGCTTCCCAACTCTCAAGAAAAGTCTTTTATAGTCGTAGGGAGTTCCCAGAGAAGCTGCAACCTATAGAGGATGACTATACCACAACAAGCGTTCACCGAAGTGAAAAGAGTTTACGATCACTTCCCTAAGGACCTTCACGTATGCTTGATGCCACCTCTATTTATAGCACTCAATAAGATAGGTTGCTTTGGAATAAATCAATCAATTACTTGTCTCACAAGTCAAGGAAACCCTAAACTTGCCATCCAAGTAATAGAGATTAATCTCAATTGGAATTCTTTTTAACATTTATCTGCCAAGTGTTTTGTAGCTCAAAAACACTTCAAGATAGAATCCAACAGACCAGAGATAATCTTTATCTTATTGACTCATTGAGGATCGTTAGATGGACCACAAAAGATATTATGTGATATACAAGTCCACCTAAGAGATAAAGGAGTTTAGAGTTTAACCCAAGTGAAATTCTAAAAGAATATTCACTTAATCTGAATACCAGCCAAAGTAACCGAAACCTAGGTTCGCAAAATGTTCAGTCACCTTGGAACTCAGTAGAAATCCAAGTTTCTGGTTTGCGTACCGGTTCGTGAACCGTCCGCCATTCAGATTAGGCCAAACTTGGATTCCGCCGGAAGTTCTGGGCTTAGCCAGGACTTAGACGTGTGTACGTCCTCAGTTGTAATCCATGGACTCTTGCTCAAGAGTACTCCTTTAGATTCACCCATATCCAACTAATGATTTGCAAGCAAACCATTGCAATGGACAAATGGTATCGAATCTATCTCATTCATTCTTGTACTCATAGCATTTGTGGGAACAAATACTAGTCATGACACAAGGCCAAGTTAGACAAGAATACAATCTCAATCGCTATGATCACTACTAAAGTTGTCGACTATATTTCGAAAGAATAGAGAAAGTAGAATAGATGAATTTCCATAAAGTCATAACTCCTACTAACCTTTTGTCGATGAAGAATAATTGATGTCTTCTTTGTCTTCACAGTCTTCGTCTTCAAGGTCTCTACTACTTTGTCTATATCCCAATTCCGAAATCTAAACTCTAGTAGGCTAAATCAAGAATTGAGTTTTGACATCTAAAACTGACAACTAGCTTGACATACCAACGCTAGTGGGTTTGACCGGACAATGTCCTAACCGTACCCAAATTGCGAAGCCTCCTTCTGTAGATGGTGAAAAATCGAAGAGGGGTAAAAATGTAAAATGTTCCTATGTTATGCCATGCCAAGAGGCGATTTCTTACTCAGGAAGATATCTTTTCAAATAACCCACCAACACGTAAAACCACCAATTTACTTCATGCCGACATCACTTTGAATTCCTCGGCATCAGAACTAAATTGATCACTGGTACTAAGGTGGAGAATTAACAAAGACGCATCCTCATGGATTTCCTCTTAAAGTACAGCTCAACATCTGAGTCTTAATGAAAACCTCGGAAACATCGTGATTCTAGGCATGTCCAGAGCTCTCTGAGAAGTATACAACAGCCTAAATATACTTAGGCAGACCATAACCTAAACATAGAATGGCCTAATATGCCATGGCTTAAAAATACGCCATAACCCAAGTGCACAAACATGCCATAGTCGAAATAGCTTGGCCTGATCTCGCCACAAAAATATGGCTTGGCCAAAGGCCAAGGTCATAAGGCCAAGGCCATGGCGCCATGCTCATATAGCGCCACTAAACATGCCTTGGCCTTTGGCCAAGGCCGTGGCCACAAGAGCCATGGCGCCACCTCCGTGGCCCCACAAGTTTGGCCTTGGCCACAAGAGCCATGACGCCACATCCATGGCGCCACAAACTTTACCATGGCCACGACCACACATGCACACTTGTCCAAGTTCAAGTCATGGCCACACAAGGCCAAGGGTTACGGCGCCACACGCAAAAGTCATGGCCATGCTACAAGCATATGGCCACACAACATCATTGTAGTTTAACTTAACGCAATTATGCAATATTTACATATTACACGAGATATCAAAACATCACACGGGGGGATAACTTTAGGGGTATTGGTCTGGCGGTCTACGACAGTTAGAAAGAAATTGCTGGAGATGATGGACAGTTACGAAAGATGGTGCTGGCTGGACATGTTATACACGACTCTAGCAGTTACAGAAGGAACTCATGTTCTCCACTCTTAAACTCTTCCACGACCTCCACCTTCTCTGTCGAGAGATCAGGGTGAGTTCAACACTATAAATAGAGGCTTCTTCTATCTTCCAAGGAAGAACGCTTGAAAACACCTGAACCTCAGAGCAAACACATCTGAGTCTTCAACACACTTCTAGCCTTGAGATTTCCAGTCATACCTACGACGGAGGTCTTGAATTTTCACACCCAAAAACACACATCCTCAACCTGATCTCAAATTTCTTTCACTGTCCCTCCCTAAATCAACCTCTATCCTCTCTGTGACTGAAACAGGACTTGAACGGACACTGACCTTGTTTAGGCTAGTCTTGTTCTATTTTGATCTCGAGCACTACGAAAGTACTCATTTGCAGTACAGTTTTTTTCAGGCAAAAACATTTGGCGACCACAGTGGGAGATCAATCTCTCGGTCCCCGAAGATTTTCTCAAAGATAGTTGAACTCAGGTCAGGATCAGACACCAAGAATCCCAACTCTTCAACTGACGGTGTTGCAACTTCCAATGCAGCGCCTACCAATCCAACCACATCCAGCGTTGTGCCCAATGTTCAGGCTACTCGCGACTCTCCCCCTGCAACACCTACTATTCCAGGAATTCTCGTCGCCCAGGTGACTCCTGCCGCTCCAGCCAACCTCTCGCAAGAACCCTTCTCCCACGATCAGGATTAATGCTACCGCTGAAAAAGGAAAAGGAGTACCAAAGATATTGACCATGGATGAGTTGGCCAAACGCCAAGACGATCTTGCAGAAAGTCAGGTTAAAATGTTCGATACTCAACTAGGAATCCTGGCTTGTCTCGAAACCTTGACTGCAAAGCTGTCGAATTCACCAGCCAAAGAAACCCCCAAGACTACTGCCGTTGGCGCCCACTCTACTGTGATCCGTATCTGTGATGATGAAATACCCCTGCTCAAGTGGAACCTCACCAAAGGGAAGGACCACAACCCCGATAAGTCACGACAGACGATTTAGATAGGCTGCTGCAAAGCCGGGAAAGAGAGACAACGCAGCATGTCCCCCAACACTGGCCACCATATCCATACGAAGTGCAGAGGATCCATCTCCCCAAGGGATATGTTTCTCCTCCATTCTCCTTGTATGATGGAACCGGGAACGCCCGTGAGCACGTCTCACGATTTTTGGAATCATTGGGAGAACATGAATACAATCATGTACTGAGGCTCGGGGAATTTTCAAAGTCTCGTACTGGTAGAGCCTACACTTGGTACAACAACCTCGCCCCAAACAACATTGGTATGTGGAGCGAGATGGTGAACGCATCCTACCGCAAATACTTCTTTGTGTCTGATCAGGTAACACTATCAGACCTATGCAGGATGTTTCAGAGACCCAGCGAACACTCGAACGATTACGTGAAAAGATTCAGGATCCAAGCCCTCGACTGCCATGATCCGAACGTCACAGAACTATAATTGGTGGAACTCTGCATCAACGGAATGATCCCAGTCTATCGAGCCCTCTTGGAAAATCTTCGCTTCCAAACATTCTCTGAACTCCACGAAGCTGCAAAGAGATCTGCCATAACTGCACCTGCATTACTAAAAAGAGCCAAGCCCCTGAGGAATGAAGAAGCTCGTAGTACCCGTGGCGATATGAGGCTAATCAACAAGCAATATAACAACAACTTGTCGTCCATGAGCGCTGTCAGCGAAGGAGGAAAAAGGAAGAGCCCTACTACAGAAGTGACACACCCAAAGCGTACAAACTTAGCTCTCGGAACCCCGAGTAAGAATGCAAATCAAGGCGGGCCACAACAACCGAAAATGCGGAGGCAAAAGGCCAGACCAGATTGTACCAGACTACCCGTTCCCCATGGAAGAAGTACTAGAGTTGTTAGATACCAGGATCCAAAATGGAGCAATTGAACTACCTCTAGTACGACAACTTCCTACTGCTGACGAGGTAGCGAGTCTAAAATATTGTCGCTACCACCGAGTCACTACCCACTCCACCAGAGATTATTTTAGTCTCAATCGCATTTTCCAATCCAAGGTAGAATCTGGGGAGTTGCACTTGGGGAATAAAGGTGTATATCAAGACCCCTTACCGGTTCGAGCGTTCACCATTCTTGAAGAACCGGTGAACAAGTGTGTCGAAGGAATAATGTATCAATTATGTGAGACTCTCTGTCTCTCGAGGCCTCAGCGTAAAGATATGTTCATGGCTCTGAACATGATAGTATCAGGTCGACGCCTACCTTTCAAAGAAGCTGGTGAACAACCAACACCCAAGCAAGAAGGGCCAATTTTAGCAAGAGAATAGGAGAAACCAACGGAAGGACAAGGCTGGGGACTTCTCACAACCACCCGCCTCTACCATGCTGAATTTCCAAACACATTGATTAATCCTGGATACCCGGTGAACGTCATCTCGGTCAAAACTCTCAGAGCAGCTGAAATTTCCCATCGTGAAGCCATCCATGCTCCTATAGTCATCAAGGATCTGAATGGGATTGAGGTACGCACCTATGGACATATTACTTTACAAGTAGAAGTTGATGCGATCCAGACGATTGCAGAGTTCCACATTGTCAAGGAAGACATGGATAACGAGATGATATTGGGACGTCCTTGGTTATGCAACAACCAAGACATACTTCGCAACCTCTTTTCGATGCCCCGAGTGTTCGTGGAAGAACCTATGCAAGAAGGAAACACTACTAAGGCAATGACGTTGTCTAGATCTGGGAAGGCGAATGAAGACACTCTCAACCATGAGAAAGGTATTTTGCCTAGCTCCCCTTTGTATGATAATCTATATTCACCAAGTCGCTGGGGACTTGCTATCGAGAAATACTTTAAGGGAAGAAAAGGCTCCTATCGACGTGGCACCGCCATCAATATTTTCATCAAAGCCCTTAAGGCTGCTGGGATTCTCCGTGGCAAGATATGCAGCACTACTCCAGCAGGTGGAGGTGATCCAGTACCGTATGTTATACCGCCTGAAGTATTAAGGGATTTCCCACACTTCGAGGAATTCGTCAAGTTGTCTATCCTGAAGCAAGAGCCTGGGGAAAGTCCAGTCTCCTTTATACAGAGGTTTCGCAAGAAAGCAGAGGCAATCTTGTCAAATGATGTACCAAACGAGATACATGTTGCAGAAGTACACGTTGTTCAGGGTTAAAGTCTCTCCCTGAACCATAGCCTTAGGGAACCCAGCACCAGATTTCCCGTTTAATTGTATTTGCATCCCTCCAAAGCAACGCATCATGGCTTGCAGTAAATAGGATTTCCCATTTTAACAGTTTAATTAAGAAAAGTCTTTTATTTCAAAAATCTCTCACAACCAAAAGAAAATATTGTCTTATCCAGTCAAAAGAAAAACCCACAACCCATCAGGTGTCTTAAACAAAAAATACTCGAGAAAATCAGCCAAAACATAGCTTGTCCCATCCTTACAAGACACCTTTAGCTGCTTCAACATGTCCTCCTCTCTCTGCAATTCAGCCTTCAACTCTGCTACCTTCATCTTCTTCACACGAAGAACCTCTTGAGATCCCTGAGCTTTGGCCTTCTCAAACCTAACACGTAACCAAGCCACGTTGAAGTCCTTGGATTCAGCTATAGCTATCGTATTTTCCAGTCTTGGATTACGGACAGATCAGCAGAGTCAATGGATTGAGTCATCATCTTTGTCATTCTCAGTAGCAAAGCGCCGACAACAGATTCAGAAATTATCCGGTTCTCCCTGTTGTGTGCAATATGGCCAAACTTCTTCTAGATACGATTGTATAATTCTTCGTACACATTCAACACCAAGAAATTACCTACCAAGGCATAACCGTGTCTAACTCGATGGACGGGTAGAGGAAAGACGACTCCAGCATTGGGATTGAAGACTCCAGACTCACATCACAATCTACCGCTGGCTCAACTGGAGAATTAGTTGCTTCCCCAACGACAAAGACAATTTTGTCAACAACCACATAGACAGTAGTGTCCACGACCTCGATGTTCAAGCCGCCTTCATTCTCCAGCATCTCGGTATTTCCCATAACAGACGCACCAACATGATCAGTATACTCCTTCTCCCGTGAACACGAAACCAAGGATTGTTAGTTAAATACCTATGTAAAAGGACTAACAAATATGAAACACAAGTTTTAAGGTGAAGGTTGCTGAAAATCTGAACGTCATACTCCAGAAAGAGCGAGGGCTGCGGAAAATATATATGGAACTTTGGAGAGATTTTTGGACACCATCATCCCACTTGTGTCTTCTATCGTGTGCCAAAATTCCATGGCAATCCATTTCGTGGTTTAAGAGATATGGCGTAAACATTATAGTACATGGACAGAACGTGCATATGAAACCAAAACGATTGCTGCGGAGAGATCATGAAGAATTTTGAGGTAAAATTTTGACACAACCTTCATTTTAATGTCTAATACCATTTGGTAAAATTTTATGCAGTAACTATATAGGTTTGAGAAATATGGCGCAAACATTGAAGCATATGCAAGAAGACAGACCGTCAGAATTGCCTGCGTCAGACTTTTACCGTAGGAGAACGGTTGGTTTAAAAAAATCTATAAAAAAAATTTGGAGGATATTTTTGGACACTATCTTCCTCTAGATACCTATCAAGACATGTTAAAATTTCATGGCAATACAGCATGGAGTTTGAGAGATATAGCATGAGCATTAAAGGAAAGAAAAGGTCGTCAGAACTTCCTGTATCAAAATTTCCGTCGCAAAGAAACTGTTGGTTTGAAGAATCTACAAGAATGTTTAAGGATATTTTTGGACACAATCTTCCCCTATAAATCTTCCAAGACATACTAAAATTTCATGTCATTCCAGCCTGGGGTTTGGGAGATACGACACAAACACTATAGCATACACGAGACACGCAGTCGAGGATCTTATGAAAAACCACGTCAAGAGCTGCAGAAAATCTATGCGGAATTTTGAAGAGATTTTTGGACACAATACTTCCCTGGATGTCTACTATCATTTTTCAAAATTTCATGATGATACAACAAGCGAGTTGGGAGATATGAAGCAAACACCAGGGAATGCGCGAGAAACAAACTGTCAGAGATACGACGAAATACTTATATAATTTCACTACTCAGAGAAAAAGACGAGGTAAATGGTCTCAAATTCAAGAAATTATCCTAGTAGATGATAGCTCGGGATTTTATCTACGAAGGTAGGGGCTGATCATAAAAAACGGGGTTCGGATGATCTAGTTATGATGATTTCCCCTAGAGGCAACCAAGAAAGCAAGATTTACCTGGACAAGTTCGAGATCCATGGCCTCACTAGGAGAAGAAGGACGGGTCCCTCCACCAACTGGCTCATCCACCTTAGTCTCACTATTCACATCGACAACTGGGGACTTCACGTCGTCAGCATGCTTCGACACAGAGTCCTAAGTGTACAGAAGACTTCAAGCATCCATGGAAATGAGCATGTGAAGTAAAGGATCTCACCAAAGCACGAACAACTTACATGTGATGGAGAAGGACACGGATCTATGTTGGGGAAGAATCAATGACACGATTCTCGGGCAACTCCATTATATTACTCTTTGCTCTCTTCCTAGGTTGGACGGCTGGGGGAGGTTCCATCTGCTATCAAGGAAAGAGTCTTGGTTAGCAAAGGCGGGGTGAGGATATTTATAAGTATCAAGCTGAAAGCTTACCTGAGGCTTCACGGTGAAAACGGGCCTCTCAGATGTGTTCACTTTCTTTATGAAGTTACCCAAGGAAATTAAAGTGTAATCCCAAAACAAATTAAACTCAGGAGTGACCCTCGGCAGTCTCTCACAAGTCAAGAAAGGAACAGTCTTCCCAGGATGCCGAGAAGAGTCCAAGGATTCGAGTAAATCACTCACAGAAGGGGGGCATGAACGGTTCAAAGGCACCTTGATCAAATCCCATGAACCGAGCAGCTTTATCAATGTTGTACTCTTCCCTCACCAATTTGCCTCAATAGAGACCGAAGATGAAGCCTGGAATGCTACTGCACAAGAACACCGTCTGTCCTTCATCATCAATATTAGTCATACCATGAACCCCAAAACGCAAAGTGATTTCCGAAGTCTCTGCAGCAGTCTGAAGTTGAACAACTCTATCATAAGGAGCGTAGCACCATGGATGGAAACAAATGCTCCTCTCATTGTCTAAGAAGTCCAACAACTTCACTGAGTCTATAGGCTTTTTCTCACTCCACCGAATGATCCTAGCGTATTCCACTGTGTCGTGACGGAGGTCGTCCAACGGAGCATAACCATCATAATGCTCCCACAGAAAGGCTTGAAGAAAAAGAAGGTTGATGCACGACGAAACTCGCCCCGAAGAACCAGACATATTCTTGGGCAAAGCACTCAGATGAGCATATTGTGACCCAAGAAATAAGCTACCAATTGGCAGACACGCACCCTGAGCTAGCAGTACAGCATATGGTACGACAACAGGCTTCAATGTCCCTACAAGATCAATCTTCAAATATATCCCTCGACAACCAGTGTGAGAAATGCTGTTAAACAAATGGTGTTGTCGAGAGCATCACTCCTGCCTCCTGACGAGTACCAGTAGTGAATCCATCTGACGTAATTACCATCACCGGGAGCATTCGATGAGTAAAGTGCTTTGATCATCTTATTCAATTCACTGACCATGACATTACAAGGATGACCAGAAGAGGTGTCTGGAAGCTTTTTCCCGGTATTGGAAGATGATATAGAGCTGATACTTCCTCCAAGGAAATCGTGAGTACTCCGAAACCCGTAACAAAAGTGTTTGTAGACTCACACCAACGAGAGACAAAGGCAACAATCCCGTCAACATCCACGTGAATCCTCAGTCTTTCCGAAATTCCGACGGCTTCTAGGATC
>JAJJMA010306258.1:0-13672 GCA_023529015.1 Papaver nudicaule | reverse complement strand
CTTGAGATAGCAACATCAGTGGGTTCAACCGAGCAATGCTCTAACAATCTCCCCCTTTGTCAATTTTAGTGACAAAAACCAATCTTACATATGGATTCAAAAAGTAAAATCTTTTAGCCCTAACCATAATGTACTTGATCTTCTTGTAATCTTCAGCGTCTTCAGATAAGAGTGTTCCTGCAAGCGAAGATTCAAGGTAGATATAACAAACTCAAAGTCACCACACATCTTGGTTTCTAGAAGGACATAGTCCGACAGGAGTTTGTTATGCAATTGAGTAGTATGTAAAACTTGGTAAGCATATTGCATCGATGCTTCAAGATACTACACAATTTGATATGTTCTCCCCCTTACTCAATACACTAATTTTTGTTATGCCACAAGCACATCGATTTTACTCCCCCTACGACAATGCCGTAGACAATTGTCGTAGTAGATAGAAAGATTTTACTCTCCCTTACTACAAGATTTCTCCCCCTTTTTGTCATAAAATGGACAAAGAAAAGAAATATAGGAATCCTCAAAAAATCGCAATAATCAATGTAGACAAAGGTAAACATACCTGAAACGAGAGATAAAAAGATGCAATTCTCTCGTAGATTCCACAGCTGCACTCCCCAAAAAGATATTACCATGAAGCACAAGTTCAAAAGAACTCTCCCCATTATGTGTCATTCCATAAGGAACAACGCGACTATAGCTCATTTAGAATTTGATATGAGTATGACATAGAGATGATAGAGTCTCTTTTACTCATTGGATGAGCTTATGTGTAGGAAAATTAGTAAAACTCAATTTGTTCTCAGGGGATTTTTCAATTTTTGAAAAACTCGCATGCTTGAGTAAAAAGCAATAATGTTCCCCAAAATATGTATGATTATTGTTTCTCATAAGAATTTTCCCATTGAACTAAGTTTATTACCAACAACATGATTAGAAATTTTTCTAAGAGCATGTTCTTCTTAGCTTATCCTTCTGATTGTTCCCATGGATCATGTTCTCGACTCTTGCCTTAGGAGCCAGAGGCAGGGAGAATTTCAGTGGTAGCTTCAGAAGTGTTGATATTCATATCGAGTCATTACATTTTGGACTCATCTTGATATGTAAACACCATGAAAGATGGCTCACTGTAAATCAGGAGATGGTGTTTAAAAGACAATTATGACAATCACATTGGATTTTCTGGTCATAAACCATCAGGACAAACAGTCACACAACTGTCTGAGCATGGACTCATCTCACAGGAGATCATTGCTCAACAGATTTTTGAGATGATTATTATTGTCTTTTATAAAATAAAAATGGGTGAATTCCTTCATTTAATAAGATAATAATCAGTGTCATATTAAGAATCCCACTTTTTTGTTCTTACTAGGCATAATAGCGATAGAAACAAAGAGTAGAACATAATGATAGTACCATGCCATCTTTTGCATTACTCCAAGAGAGTTTCTTTGTGACTTGTCCCAGAAGCTGTTAAAGGGACAAGTCGTATGCAGCACTTCAATGAACGTGAACAACACCAATAGACTTTCGAAGATGTTCGAATATGTCACAGTCTAATGGTTTTGTGAGTATATCAGCTCATTGTTGTTCAGTTGGCACATAACATATCTTGACAATTTTCTTTTCATAGAGATCTCTAATAAAGTGATATCTAATGTCGATATGTTTCGTTCTTGAGTGTTCTACTCGATTTTCTGTAATGCGTATATCACTAGTATTATCACAATAGATATCTATGGTGTTATCATTGATAATTCCATAATCATTAAGCATTTGTTTCATCCATAAAAGTTGAGTACAACACGAACCTACATCAATGTATTCTGCTTCGCATGTTGAAAGAGACTGTGAGTTTTGTTTCTTGCTGTGCCAAGCTACAATATTATTTCCCACGTAAAAGCATCCTCCTGAAGTGATTTTTCTATTGTCTCCACATCCTGCCCAATCTGCATCTGAATAAATTGTAAGTCTTGCATTAGTATCAAAAGAATATGAAAGACCAGATTCCTCTGTATATTTTACATAGCGGATTATTCTTTTTACTGCGTTCATGTGGGATTCTTTAGGATCCGCTTGATATCTTGCACAACATCCAACACTGTAAGCAATGTCTGGACGGGTTGCTGTAAGGTAGAGTAAACTACCGATCATTGATCTATACAACTTTTGATCAACCTTGACCCCAGAGGGATCCAGTTTTAATTTTCCCGTAGTTGGCATGGGTGTTTTCTTTTCAGATGCCTCCTTTAGGCCGAACTTGGCTACTAAATCTTGCGCATATTTCTCTTGTGAAATATTAATTCCTCCTTCATGTTGTTGGATTTGTAGACCTAAGAAAAAACTTAGCTCACCAACTTTGCTAGTTTGAAATTCTCTGCACATAGAATTTTCAAAATCTTTAGCTAAACCTTTTGAGGTGGATCCAAAGATAATATCATCAACATAAATTTGTGCAATGACAACATGTTTGTTAATCTTTTGGATGAAGAGTGTCTTGTCAACACCTCATCTTGAGAAACCTTTAGCAACAAGGGATGAGGTTAATTTTTCAAACCAGGATCTTGGTGCTTGTTTCAAACCATATAGTGCTTTGTTAAGCTTGTATACATGATTTGGAAACTCGGTGTCCACAAACCCCTTTGGTTGTGCCACAAACACTTCTTCTTTCAAATTTCCATTTAGAAAGGCAGACTTGATGTCCATCTGATAGAGTTTAATTTTAAGGAAGCAAGCAAGGGCAAGGAGTAAGCGAATGGACTCAAGTCTTGCCACAGGTGCAAAGGTCCCGTCAAAGTCGATTCCCTCAATCTGTGAATATCCTTGAGCGATAAGTCTAGCTTTATTCCTGATGATATTTCCATGTTCATCTGACTTGTTCTTGAATATCCATTTAGTACCAACTACATTGATGTTTTTGGGTCGTTCAACAAGTTTCCAAACATCTTGTCTAACGAACTCGTCTAACTCTTTATGCATAGCATTAATCCAAAAAGGATCTTTAAGAGCCTCATCAATGTTTTTTGGTTCAAAGTTTGACAAGTAGCAAGCATAGTGGCATATATTTTTTGCTTGATTTCTTGTCATTCTGTGTGGTTCTTCCCCAATTATATCACTTGGAGTGTGATCACGGGTAACCCACTTGGGTATACTCTTAACGAGAGTTTTGAGTTCAGTTTCCTGAGTTTCTTGTTCCTGTTGAGAGTTACCATCATCTGGATTAAAATCTGTTTTTATAGGAACTACATCTACAAATAGAGGAATAGATTCAGGTTTTGAAACAATTTCTGATGGTGGTAATTCAACAGCAATGTATTTGTTTTGTCTAAAATCAGTGACATCATCAATTACAACATTTGCTGATTTCATCATCACTTGGGTGCGAGTATTGAATACTCTAAATCCTCTGCTGTCAGAGGCGTATCCCAAGAATATGCCTTAATCGCTTTTTGAATCGAATTTTCCTCTTTGCTCCCTGTCTTTAAGAATATAACATTTGCTACCAAACACACGAAGATACCCAAGATTAGGTTTCTTTCCATACCATAGTTCATATGGAGTGTTTAAGGTACGAGACCTTAGGTAGACTCTATTAATAAGATAACAGGCTGTAAAGACAGCTTCCCCCCAGAATTTTTGAGGAAGATCCTTATTATGGAGCATCACTCTAGCCATTTCTTGAATATTTATGTTCTTTCTTTCTGCAACACCATTGGCTTGAGGAGTATGTGGTGGAGAGAATTGTTGAGAAATACCCAGTTGGTCACAGAATTCAAATACATTTGTTTCTTTGAATTATGTACCTCGATCGCTCCTTATTTTCTTAAGTCTGCGACCTTGTTCAGTTTGGATTATGTTCACGATAATCTTGAACTCTTCAAGGGTGTCGTTCTTGTGTTTTAAAAACGCAACCCACGTATATCTGGTGTAGTCATCAACCATTACTAAAGCATATTTCTTTCCTGCAACAGTGGAATGTTGCATTGGTCCGAAAAGATCCATATGAATAAGATCTAGAGGAGCTTTAGTTGCGATATCTCTTGACGTTCTGTGTGGTACTCTGTGTTGTTTACCCTTTTGACATGCACCGCAAACACCTTCCACATTGGCATTAATCTTAGGAACTTCCCTCACGAGTTCTTTATTGATTATCTTGCTTAGTAAACGATAGTTAATGTGACCAAATCGTTCATGCCATAAATGTGTTGATTCAGTTTTTGTTAAATTGCAACAAAGATTTGACTTGATATCAAGAAGGTAACAGTTATTAGCACTGCGAAATCCAGAAAAAATTACGTTCCCAGATTTGTCTTCGATGTCACATTTATCAGTATTGAAGACTACCTTATTACCTTTGTCACAAATTTGACTAACAGAGAGTAAGTTTGCAGTCATACCTTTTACGTAGACGACATCATGAATTTTAGGAATCCCATGTAGTTTGATGGTGCCTCTTTTGCTGATATAGCAACAACTTCCATCTCCAAAGGTAACGGGTCCACCTTTGTATTCATCAATACTTACAAACCATGATAGATCACATGTCATATGTCTACTGCATCCACTATCAAGAAACCATTGAAGGGGTGAAGTAGATTCTAGTGCAAGGGTACCAAGTCAGTAGTCTTTATCATTAGTTTGTGTTTCAGTCTTAAGATGTGGACTGGAACAAGCAACTTTTGCTCTTTTGTGAAGTTCTCGAATTAACGAGAGTTTTTCAACAAAGAGTTTGCATGTATGATGATAATGATCATTAAGACCACAGAACGTACATGATGTCCTGTCAGATTGTGATTTGTAACCTAGTCCAGGTCTTCCACAATAGTGGTTCTCTGTATAGGAATTTTTGTGAGCT
The DNA here is from genome assembly GCA_023529015.1 of Papaver nudicaule. Taxonomy (NCBI): domain Eukaryota; kingdom Viridiplantae; phylum Streptophyta; class Magnoliopsida; order Ranunculales; family Papaveraceae; genus Papaver; species Papaver nudicaule. Next base: position 8,814 of record JAJJMA010306258.1, on the reverse strand, counting down.
GATGAAAGCTTTTCAAGAAGAATCTTGTTTTGCTTGATTTGCTCATCTAGTTGTTTAACAACTTCTTCCTTTTCATCACGTAATTTGTTATTACAATCTTCTTCATTGTGAAATCCATGAAGTAGTCCTTGGACTTTGAATATCAATCTCCGTTTGGTATAATATAAAGATTTGATAAACTCAATCCATGAATCAGAGGATTCATCTGGGATATGTTCAGTATCAACCAATGGATTGTTCATAGTTCACGAGTTCGTCAAACACAGACAGTGACGTATTTTATGTGTTTGCCCGCTCTGATACCAACTGAAAAAGCAGGGATACCAAGATATACCACTAACTTTTTGTTTTCGTGAACTCTGTTGATTATACTACTTGAACGATCTCACAAATCAATATTCAAGTATTCACCCGAGTAATCTCAAGGGTTATATGATCAACAATTGGATTTATGCAGTACTTTTAATTATATAAATATAATGCGGAAGATAAAAGTAATGCACGACACAAGAAGTTTTGCTAACGAGGAAACTGCAAACCTAGCAGAAAAACCCCGGGACCTCATCCAGATGTGAACACCCTTAGTATGAACGGTATACGGACGCAAGCCTACTCTCAGACTTCGGACTGGACTGTATCGATACTGAATTCACCCTACAAGCAATTCAGCTACCAATGTGCTCCTACATCTCTTGGCTCCCGCAGTAGCCTACGTACTTGATTCCCCTAGCTGACGTCCTTTACAGGCCTAGGAATTGCTCCACTTCCCTTCGTGAAGACTAGCGCTACCCTGTCTCTAACAGGACGCCTAAAAGTATCCTAGTAATTAAACGAGAAAACGATTGTGATTTCCTTTAGACTTAAAGTCAAGGTTAATGGAAATCGATATGTTGAATAGGGATTATTGATCTAGCCTAAACAACTTTACCTCCGAACGCGTGACAAACTTAGTATGAAACCTAGTTCGTGAATTTGCGTTTGGGAACTTCTAGGGTTTACGATACAAGATCTACCTTACGAAGTTTCTATCAAATCTTGGTCGTGATAAGATTGAAAGAATTCAATCGACCCAAGATACAGGATGGAATTTTACTTCCGACCTGTGCTTCACATCCTCAAGTGAAGTCTTTCAATAGTCGTAGTCTTAAAAGGACTTCGAGATGACGACCAACCTTTATGCAAGGATACACAAATGTGTAGAGGATTGCGATTGTAACTTGCAGAAGGTCGTCTATTTATAGTGATCACCAAGGGAGGCTTTGCTTAAAGTTTAAGAAACTTTGAGTAGGGCTCAAGCAAGTCCCGGAACTAGGAAAGTTCATAGCTTGAATACCCATTCTCAATCTTCTAAGAACTTTGGACTAAGCCAAAAGTTAAAGAAGACTCAACCTTGTTTGAAGGTTCGCGACTTCTGGTCCAATGCTTGTTTGGACATCGCTTTGCGACTTCTGGTCCAAATACTTAGTTTGAACATCGCTTGGATTAAGTTGTTGAATTCCATGGGCCAAGACACGACAAGTCCGAGAACTAATTATGTCTAGACCGAAAACTTCAAGATATGGAAGTTGGAAGTTTTCACATGGCTGATGTGAACGCGTACACAGAGCAGTCCTTAGAGTTCAGGAGAATTCAGGAGAATTCTTGAACTTGTATGTACGCGTTCATACAGACTTAGCTCGTTCTCTGAAATCCCAAAGGTGGTATATGTACATGTACGCGTTCACCGTTGGGGTTGTTTTTCAAGAGACAACTCAACATACTCTACCTATACAAATTATCACAAGAGTGACAAACGCAAAGGAGAAAATCCTAGAATACCTTCGGATCATATAAACAACATCATAGACTATTGGTAGGATAGAAAGGTAAAAACGATACGGAAAGGGAATACCTTTCAAACCTTCAGCGAGGGCGTTATGATTTATCAAGTAGTAAGCTTCGGTCTTCGTCTTCATCAGTCTTCGTCTCGATTACCTAGAACTATCCTAGTCCGAGTTGTAGAGTAAACTTATCAAGGATTGTGTTTTTGTCTCATAAACTTGACAACTGACTTGAGATAGCAACATCAGTGGGTTCAACCGAGCAATGCTCTAACAAAGACTTCGGTGAAATATCTATTAGTTACCAAGGATATCATCTAGCGATTTGACCTGCCGATATTTGGTTGTTGTCCATAAGGTTGTAATCGTCCGATTGGAGGTCGGGTAGCGATAGTCCTCGCGATGGGCTGTGAGGCAACTCTTGCGTAAGACAGTAAAGGGCGTCTGTTTACGTAGGGGATTACATGTGCGTGACCATCTTGCTGTGGTTGGAGGCGTAGGAATACTGAGGGGAAATCTTTGTGACTAATAGTCGTGTTAGGGTCATATTGTCTGCACCAGCTAGTCCGAAGTCTGAGAGTAGGTGTGTTGGCGGCTTAATTCTTAAGAGTATTCAAAACTGGACTAGGTCCTGGGGTTTTTCTACGACTTTGTAGTTTCCTCGTTAACAAAATCTTGTGTGTACTTTACTTTACTTCCGCATTATATTTGAGTCATCTTATATAATTAAAGTATCGTACTTGGTTGGTTGACATAGTCTTTCGGATTCTTGTATTGACTCCCTTGTGTGAATCAATCAGATCTGAAAGAGATCTTGTTCTTGAGTTCTTGATTTCAGGAACCGGTCAAGGTTTGACTTATAGGTAGACTAAAATAAAATATTGGTGGTGTACTCGGTACCCTCGTCTTTTCAATTGGTATCAGAACAGTGTACGAAGATATTTTGAAATTATAATGTATCGATGGAAAAAAAGAAATTGACTGAGCTTCCTAAGAAGCGATTAGGAATTGGAACCGGGTAAATAATCGGTTCCGGTTATGGATCCCAAAATATGGAACTGAGACCCGGAACCGACTAAAATAATCGGTTCCGGTTCTAGTGATAACCGATCCGGAACCGACCCGTTGATAGCCCTAGTTAAAGGGCATGCAAATTCTCACCACTAAACAAGAGGATTCTCATCAAAAAATAGATGAACTTATTTTCATTCATAAATTTATTGTTAATAGAAATTAGTGAAGCAAAAGAGGTAGGAGTTTGTTATTTATAATAGAAATTAGTAGCACAACTATCCTCCCATCTTTGTGATTGCTCACTTACATACCCACCCGAAGGTTGATATGTATGAGAATAATCAAATGGGGCCATGGAATATTGGTTATAACCAAAGGGTTGGTCATGATTGTACTCCCCGTACGGTTGGTAGTTGTCATAAAATTGAGATTGAAAACCATATTGATTACCATAATTGTATGTTTGATTTTGTGCACCGTACATGTTATTACCAAAAGGAACCATGAAGTTTCACAAGGAAAACAAAAAACGAAAAATAAAAGCTAAAACAAATAACAAATCAATTGACAACTGCTCCCCGGCAGCGGCGCCAAAATGATGCGTGTCGTTTACCACAACAAATTATCATATTTTCCACTAATTAACAAGTAATATAGCGGTAGTAAGGATCGTTCCCATAGAGAGTGGTGTAATTGATAGGTTATTTAAATCAACAAAACAATAACAAAAATAAATACAAAGGGGGGTTTGGTTTGAAATCACGTAAACAATATGAAAGTAAAGGATATGAATAAAGAGAAGATGATGATCAAGAATTCCTTCGCCTTTACCAAGCGTTAGACTCAATCAATATACCCGTTTACCTTTCGTTAGAAACATATGTCAACAATCGTAGAATAGCAGGTTCGCTTAGCTATGCCCAAAACTCCTTGTATCACCGGATGACAGGTTCGCTTAGCCACCGGATTCTATCCATCCGAGCCGCCATGAAGTTCGTTCTCAAGGTGTAACTTAGTTGAACGCATTAAGGTTTGTGAATTTAGGTTGATCTCGGCAGTTAAACTCGGCTCGTTCGGTCCACTTGATGGTGTTGTCTTCATACGCAATTGCTCCACAGAATCCCTCTGCAAGGTCTCGCGTCTTCTACATGTGTAAGAATCGTGATACAATTACGGATACCCCAATCCTTTACTAGCACTAGAATGATCAGTCGATGGATTTGGTTGCGCAGCCAAACCACCTAGAGATCAATCATAAACCTTCTATATAGTAAAGACAAGCCACAATGAATCACAATTTAAAACTCAAATAAACTTGTAAATTGAATAAAGCTTCAGGCTTAGAACATTGAATTCATCCCTAATCAACAAAAGAATTTAACCGCTCATTGAAAATTACAACGAGAAAGAAAAGAATAAAGTTCCCTCCCAAGGGAGAGGAAACCGCTGGAAAGATATCTCAAGTTGGTGTCTTGTGCCTCATATTTATAGCTTCCAACCCTTGCAAATTCGATTTCTATACAAAGTCTGCATTCTTGATATAACACAACTTCCAAAACTATGAAGTAATCTCAGCTCTTCATCCACATAAACCAATGGCAACATCTTAGGTTGTTCCACCGCTTGAAACTATTTCCTTTCTTGCAATTTCGAGTTAAACCAGGATACCAGTTCCCTTTTTCTGTTGGTTTCTCAATTCAAGCTTAGCCATTGCCAAACTCTAGCACACAACCACCAGACCTCAAGCCACGAACCTCAGCAGCCTTGGCAGTAACCATCGACCCATAGCAGGCTAGTCATCAGTAACAACTTGGTTTCTTCCTTGTTTGTTCGTGTTTTGTAGCTTCAAAATCTCACTCATATTGCTGCTATTCTCCCAACCAGCCAGAACCCATTTTATGATTCCACGAAATCTCAACATTCACATCTAGATCTTCAATTTCTTCCAACTGGAATCGATAGAATCAGCTTGCAATTTTGGTTCTATTTCGCACCTTCTTTCTGGCAATTTACCAAACACCTTCTGTGCAAATTGCTTGTGGTGTATTTGATGAGTTTAGTTTGTTTCTCCAACTATCACAGCTCCTTCCCTGCAATTACAACAACCCAATGTATAACCCACACTCACAATTCATTCAATCATCACACAATGAACCTTATTCAGCAGCAACAAACCCATCTGGTTCAATTTCTTCTTCCTCATTCAAACTCATGTCCAAATCTTGCCTAACTCGAGTTTTCTTGTATTTGAACCCTTGAACAAGCTCACTGGACCCATGGCTCACCGACGACATCTTTTGGTGGTAGAAACTGGTCACTGCCTTAGCTTGAGAAGGATAAGAAGAAAGTTTTCTCGACCTAGTTTTTATGGTTTTAAACAGCTGGTTGTGTTGGTATAAGAAAGAGAACCAGGATAACATAATCACAACACGAGCTGTGGTCATGTGGTTCGCAGCACGCCTAATGATCAGCAGGTGCAGGGTTCGAAACTTGCTGCTGCACTTCTTCACTTCATTTTTTCATCTTTTTTTGAACTTCAGTTGGTTGCCCTTTGACAGAAACAGGACGTCAAATATTATCTCCCAATATGTATTTTTAGATTCCTGAATATTTTTTTTCTGGTCCCTGGAATTATTCATATTTATGATTCAGCCCATGTTTTTGAAGAGTTTCTACTGACGTCCTTGAATTCATATCACTACTTTTCGCTAACTTCTTCGTACGAATTCAGAATGACTTGACTCTTTCGCCGTAGGCTTCGTGATTAAATTCTCCTCAAGATAGAACCAAGAAAATTCGTATTTGAATGAGTAGAACTTGGTCTTTGGCCTTTCTTCTTTTTTCACTCTTTTGCTCCTTGCTCTTTTAAGCACTTTTAACTCAAGTGAACACGTAGGTTCAAGGACATTCTGAATCATAAAATATAGATATACCATGGAAAGTACTGTGTGTGATTCTCCGAATAATAGCAAATTTTGTTCCTTATGAATTCACGATTCCAATGTAGATAATTACTTTAATGCTATCCGATAGTTCACATCAAACACCAAAAGAATATTCAGTCGAGTGTTTGATCATGTAGTATATAAATACGAAGATTTAATCACTTACAGTATTGATCAGAAATCATGTGTCAACTAACTAGAGCGACAAAACATATTTTTGATGATGACTCAAACAAACTTTGTGTCGGTATAAAATCTGACTTGAGATCTTATACCCAACAGCCATTAGATAAAACTGAAAGTAGGAAGGTTAGGGTATTTTTTTAGTATAGAATCATCAATCGAAGTGCTTCTATGAACAACTCGATGAACCAAAAGACATGATGAAATCAAAAGGATAAAGAGTAAAGATCTAATACTTTATTGAACATAAAATTATTTCTGATACTAATTCTACATGGACTATGAGTTTCAAGACCAGAGGAGATTAAACATTACCTACTAACCTATTCTCTCTCAAAGGGTCTCTAGCCTTACCAAAAATCCAACCCTTACTACTGAGCTCGATCTCGCCTTTTATAGTGTGAGTTGCAATGGTGAACGATAACTAATAAGACAAACTACACAATCGTGGGTGTCAAAGGTTATCGAGTAAGTCGGTGCTTCTTCGATGTGGCATCGAGGTAAGAGCTGATTTTCACTCTTCGATCTCTCTGATAATTTATTCGATTGTTCTCTGATCCTCGATGCTTAATATTTCTTCGATGACACCAACCTATTCGAGGAGGCCTTTAAGCGATGGACTTTCCGCCTCGAGTTGTTTCTTCCTCTATTGTATCCTTCTTCTAGGATGTCGACACGTGGGTCGATGGATTTATCCTCTATAAAATTAGTTTTACATTGAAGATCAACAAATTCAAACTTCAAACTGAGAATATCAAACTCATTAATTCGTTGAAGCACAAATCAAAATGATGGAGTTTGAACTTCGAAATACGTTTTCTGAGATAACCAGTATTTAGGTTTCGAACTCTACATTTTGTTTATCAAAAACCAAAGTTAGGTTTCGGATCCTAGAGTTCATATATGACTAAAACCAAATTAAGGTTTCCAAATCTGGATTCCATGTAGCGAAATCAAAACTTGATTTCGAACTTTAGATTTTGTTTTAACAAAACCTAATTAAGGTTTCAAAAGAAGAAACACATATTATATTCGTAACAAATGTTTGGTGTCGAACTTGATATTCCATGTGGTCAAGAGACATTTCAGCATCACACCTTTTTATCCTTGACGCACAGACTATATTTCTCGGTTCACATAAACCTTTAGGAAACCCAGAGTCTTTATTATAGACCTTTTAGAACTCACATGGTCAAGACTCATTGGTCTCGATTTTGAAGTCACTATTAGGCAGCAAACATAGTTTCAAACTCAAGTTTTCTTATGGTCAAAACTTAGGATTAAGTTTCGGACACAATAGCTCATGGACCCAAACCAAATTTCGGAAATTAAAGTCAGTTTTACCAAAACCTGCATTGAGGTTTCGAACTCTAAAGTCAATAAGATAAGAAAACAGGAATATGGTTTCGAAATCTAAAAATGATATGGCATTCTAGATGTTCATATGTCGAAAATCAAATGCATCATTTCTAACTCTAGAAATCAGAGCCAAACAACAATATTATATTCGAACTCATCAGTACGTCGAGTCTACACAACATAAGTGTGAGTCACGATCTCGATTACTTTAGCACATACGAATACGTACTAATCTGTCCAACAGAGTCAGACAAGGTAAGTTGAGACACAATACTATGATGGATTTAATCTCGTAATACTACAGAGACAACATCATAAACTGTTATTATCCAACTCGTAGGTTTTAGGAAAAACCTTATATCACTTAGAGACTGAGAAATAAAGAAAGCTCGAAGCATTGTCTTATTTCTCTTGGTTCCCACTGCCTTATTTCTTCTGTTGATTCATAAAGGTGGGTTTTTTTCTTGCTTTTCTTCATACTGATTTTTGAGTTTCTGCCGCTGCATTTTCCGTTTCCGGCAGCGTTTTATTGAACCCTTCTCATCAATCTTCCCTTTTAATGACTTCCTCTTCTTCTATTGATGTGTAATTCAAAAAATGAATTCTCTAGGTTTTAATCCTACTGGCTTCAAGATTATCTCTGTTTATCCTCCCGATGGTCGACTAACTCCGGAATGGGTTGAGAAATACAAGTGTGATGACTGATATGTGCTTAAAACACCTACTAAAAAGTACCTTATTTATACACCTTTGTCTAGCTTATACCTCATAAATTATTTATCTAACGTTGTTTTCTATTTTGCAGGTACAATTACTTTAAAACACAAAACATAACAAAAAGTGTGAAAAATAAGCTCACAATAACAAACTAGAAGAAGACAAAGAGAAGTGGTGGTGTTGTTTTGTCTAGTGGGTCGTACAAGTAAAAGAATAACGTTGTGGGCTTAACAATAAGGCCTTGGATTTGTTGATGGAGTTCACCACAGATACACATCGCACATGTACAATGAAGAAGAAGAAATCAATCCCATTATGTTTCAGACAAATCAAGTCATTTATTTCATTTTTCTTGACCTATTTTCCAGCCGAGTCTGTCTTCTCTGTTGGTTTGATTCGGTGGGTTTTCAGCAAAGATTCAAGAGAAGATTTCAACAGCAGCAAGAGGAAGATATCAGTGACTCAAATTTATGAGATTTTGGGTCAATTTGTGATCGTAAGAAGCTAAGAAGAAAGGGGTTTTGTGTTGCTGAGTGTTGAGGATTTTATGGTTCGATGGTTGGTTTTCAAGAGGGCTTTCGATGCTGATACAAATGTAGGTCTGTGATGATGGTTTGAGCAGAGTTTGGCTACAGGAATTGAGGTTCAGCTCGATTTAAGATGCTGAACAAGGTGAAATTGGTGAGCTTGTGCTATGGTTTGTGGTTAATGTCTGAGAGAGATTTCCAAGGGGATGTGTAGTAGTGCTTACGGAATTATGAAGTGGGTACTGGTTG
>JAJJMA010306249.1:0-13560 GCA_023529015.1 Papaver nudicaule | reverse complement strand
GTTAGGTTCGAAATGATGATATTTCTTGATGATCGAGCCTAAAAAAGAAAACATAAATAAATTAAGGTCTACTAACCAAGAAATGAGATTTGCGCCTTATAGACTTCTTGGATATTTCTGTTGGATGCTTTACTGTATTTCAGAATCTCAGATGTACTTTTAGTGCAATGAATCAGTTTGTATTCTTTAAAGGATGTTTTGTTGATCCAACTGCTGTTTCATTTCTATGTGAAATTGAAAGCAAAATGACATCAAATTTATAACTTCAATGTTAACTGTCCAATTTCACATCTTTCACGGGTTTTGTTTGGCATCAACAAGGTGGCTGTAGAAAGAATAGCATGGGGGAAATGGGGGACTTGTGCAGGTCAGGCATGCTTATCAGTCGATTATGTGCTCGTTGAAGAGAAACTAGCTCCTACGCTGGTATCGATATGCTAATTCAACCTTTTTCGCTTGTAAAATTTTTGTAACATTTACATATCATTATAAGCTTCCATCTTATCTTTCTGTGCAGATTGAGCTGTTGCAGAAAACACTCAAGAAGTTCCAGATTGAGGATCCAAAAAATGTTGCCAGAGTTGTAAACAAGAGGCATTTTGTGAGATTAGCGAATCTTCTACAGGATCCTGGAGTTCTAGCTTCCATTGTGCATGGTGGTTCAATGAATGAAGCAAATCTGTAACAATCTCTAAATCTTACATCTAAAAACTACACGGAAACCAACATAATATGGTTGTAATTTTCTCCATTCTCTATAGGTTAATTGAGCCAACAATTTTGTTGGATCCCCCGCTAGAAGCTGAGATCATGATTGAAGAAATCTTTGGCCCATTGCTCCCAGTAATTACAGTAAGTAATAACTCTCATTTATCCACCTCGTTGAATTCTTTATCTGTATGTTTTCCTTACTATGTTATAATATCAGGTAAAAAGTGTCGATGAGAGCATAGAATTTATAAATCAAAGGCCTAAACCTCTAGCTCTATATGCTTTCACCAACGACGAAAATCTCAAGAAACAGGTGGTATCACAAACATCTTCGGGAAGCGTAACATTCAACGACGTCATTGTACATGTAAATCTTTGATCATTATCTAAAAATCTATTTGCGTCATGAAGTTCTCTTACTGATGTTTAAGTGGTTTCTTGGTTTCGGTCTTATACGTGTCTTTTACATTCAAAATTGCAGTTTGTGTGTGATGAATTGCCATTTGGAGGTGTTGGTCAAAGTGGGTTTGGGAAGTACCATGGGAAATACTCTTTCGATACATTTAGCCATGGGAAAGGAGTTCTTCGACGCAGTTTCCTGATTGAAATTGCACCTAGGTTTCCTCCATGGAATGACTTCAAGTTGGCATTTGTCAAGTTGTTGTATGATTTCGATTACTTTGGATTGCTTCTTCTCATGTTGGGTCTGAAGAGATATTGATACTTTAAAACCTTCCGGAGTGATATACTACCTCTGCCCCACATAAATTGAGGCTAAAATGAAAAACCAGCTAGCTCAATTTATGTGGGACGGAGGGAGTAATTTCTATTGTGTGTGAGATCTAAAATAATGTTTGTATCTTCAGTTTTGCTGTTGAGATGGCCACAATTATTCTATGTAATGCATTAGCAATCAGCTGCTGTTAAAAGTGGATTCAATTTGTTGCATTGATAAATAATTTTCTACTCTATGCGGCAAGTGTATCCGAGGAATTCACTAGTCTCATTCCATGAATGTGTCGTCTCATACTTGGAATTTCGGACAGTTGTTTGAGAGTCTAAGACCAAGTTCGTTGAGATAGAATTCATTGATATATGGTTATCATTCAGACTAAATGAAACCCAATGAACTAGAATGTTATTATCATTGAACACTATATTATCCAAGAAAATAAGAGTACTTGTATTGATTTTAATTCCAATTGTTAAATTTAAAGGTTGATTTTCAAAATTGTTTTCTTTTTTTTTGATGCAAATAAGAATTTTCATTAAATAGAACTTGAGACAGTCTAAACATAACTGGTTTACAATGATGTCATGAGGAACATCATTCCAATCCTTGGACCTAGTTAGCAATTCGGCGAGGGCGTCCAATTGAAAGTCCGAACCCAGTACGCGATTTATATGAACTAGCCGTGCAAATCGCGATTAATTCGGATTCGCGAATAAATCGCGCGACTAATTCGGAGACCTGTTCTAGTCTTAGGTGATGGGTCAACTCGGTTTTGTCCTGTTTCTCTTGTTTTTTTTCAAATTTTTCTAAAAACTGACTTTGGTGAGGATCGAACACATGACCTGTGGGTTAGTAACTTAGTTGTAAACCACTGCACCAGCCAGCTGGTGGTGTTAACATTGGATATATTTTAAATATACTTCAATTCAAGAAGAAAACTAGGTTTCCCTCACTATATATATTAAAAATATTTAATATTATACTTTAATGCATGCCGAATTTTTCTTACCGAACTCACATTCTAAAATCGAATTATACACGTACGTATGACGTTCCGAATTAGTGCCGAATTTTGACCCGTTGACCGAATATTGATCGAATTTGAATTCTCCGAATTCGTATAATACTCGTACGTTTGCCGTACCGAACTTCTCCCCGTACCCCGAATTGCTAACTAGAGTTGGACACACTAAATCTCCTACTAAACTTGGCTAACTTATCCGCCGCCTTATTACACTTTCTAGAAATACAAACGCATTGCCATGACTTGATAGTTCATAGTAAGTAAAGTGCATCAAGCAGAATGACTTCGTTCTCCCAGGCAATTGAGTGAGCAGCTCCATTGATGTATCCTGCAGTACATTTAAGATCTGTTTGTATCACAATATGCCTCAATTGCAGCTCCATACTCCATGTTACAGCCTCCAAGAACGCCAGACACTCAGCTTGCTCTGAATTCCTTATTCCCTTGAAATCCCTTGCTCTGCAACCCCTCCATGAACCTACTCAAGTACGAAATATTAGTCCAACTCCCATAGTTGAGTCTTCTTTTAGGTAAGAAGCATCACAATTGATGGTGATAAAAGGTGACAATGCTGGTGACCATGTTGTAGAACTACAACTCTGTGTATTAATAACACTGTCAGGTTTACTTCTTTTCCTCTGTTGCAAATCATTTAAGTATGATGCAAAGGTAATTGCTCTTCTTGCAGTTTGTTTTGGACACAGCTGCTTGTTCTCCTTTACAAACGTACACCTATCAGTTCATATACACCATGGATTGCCACATTTAACCAGTTATCCATCTGCTGCAGGTTTGTGTGCTGAGTGAGCCATTCTGCAAAGATATTAGCAGTGCTTCTTGTTCTATTTTGTAGTGCTCTGCTGCCCCCTGGCACTTCCATCCAGACAACCCTCGAGTAAGAGCATCTAAATAGAATATGTTCTAAGTTTTCTTCCTCCTGACTACAAATGGGACAAGCTGGATTGATGAACTCACATATTGCAGCTAGTCTTTGCCTTGTAGGAACTATATGCCTTAAATAAGGTTGTCAAAGCGTGAATTGTAGAGTGAATCGTTTGTCATTTTTCTTGAATCGAATCGGGTGCTGAAGCGTGAATCGAAGATTCATGGTGGATTTTTTTTATCTATATACAAAATAATTACACATATATATAAACCATAAATTAGAAAAAATAACATAATAACAATACCGAAAAAATGATTATAAAAGATGTGTTGATATATTGGTGTCATATGTATGTAACATGTATTATACCATTTCTAAAAATGTTTCAGATTTAATGGACTAAAAACGTGGCAACCATATCTACATTTCATTGTTGCCCTATATTATTGTTGGACACGTAGTGAATCTTTACATCCTTCTCAATTTACAACACAAAAAACTCAAAAAATCTTTGCATCCTTCCAGCGACAACTTGTACTTCTCTGTAATAAATAAAATCAAGTAAACCTACACATCCTCTCTGATTCCTCTTCGTTCATTTTTTATTTTTTTCTCTCAAACAATGGATAACAAATATCATCGTTCATCTTCTCTAACAAAATTCACCATAATTCCAAAATTGATAAACAATTGCTATAAAAGAAGAAGAAGAAGAATCGGACAAAGGGTTTAAATAAAACCTATAACTTGAACGATTAGATTCATTCAGGGGTTTGTATCCAACTCAAATTATACAAAAGAATTGATTCTTTTTTGCAGCGCCAATTCGAATTCTACAGAGAATTGAAAATTTTTGATTTGGAAGGGTTATTTGGAGTTGGGTTTTCTGTGACCGATTTGTATTGATTAAAAGAGATTAAAATAAACGATACAGAGATTCAAAACATTGATTTCTCATTCCGAGATTCAAAACAGGAAGAATTTTTTTTCGTGAATCTCTGATTCGATGCGCATCTGCGATTCAAAAATCAATTGGAGCGATTCGTTGGCAAAACGATTCAGATGTGGGAGTCGTTGCGTTTTGTGAAAAAACTGGAGTGGATCGTACTTCGAATCGCGAATCGTACGATACTAATTTCCTTGGCCTTAAACACTTCCAGAAAAAGTGCTTAACTCTTGGCCATGTCTCCACCTTCCAAACCTCCTTCCATTTCACCGTAGTATTGGGTATCTCAGTTGTCAATGAGAGATGACTAAGACTATCAGTTAGCAGCTTCCGGTAAGTTGATTTCAGGGTGAAATTTCCACGCTTTGTAAGCAACCAAACAAGCTTATCATCTGTAGCTCTCGGTATCCGCATATTAAGAATGAGTGCTGATGTAGCTAGGGAAATAATTGCAGAATTAGGCTTACCCTCCATGAATTTGTGTCTTCATCTATCAATTCACTCACCCAAATATAATTCTCACTATCATTTGCATCTTGATTAGGTGTAGGTGGTTCATCAAGTCCCATAATCCATTTATCTGTCCATATCACAATTCTTCTTCCACCACCAACTCTCCAGAAACTATGTTGTTGTATGAACTTCATACTTCTTTGAACTCCTTTCCAAGCCCATGAAGAATCAGCTTGGTCAGTTGTTAGAAAGATATTCATGTTCATATAATACTTTGTTCCGATTGCTTGAACCCAAATAGCATGTGGGTTATCAATCAAACGCCAGCCAGCACGAATCAAAGTGCCTTGTTAAGTATCTTTATATTATGGAATCCCATCCCACCCACCTCAATTGGTCTGCATAACTTTTCCCAGGACGTCAGAAAAATGCCTTTGTCCTCCTCAAAACCCCACCAAAATCTGCTTTGAAGAGAGTCAATCTTCTCTATAATGCCAGAAGGAATCTGCAAACAACTCATTGCATACACAGGTATAATATTAGTCATTGTTTTCACCATCTTAGTCTTACCGCTTTGGGATAGTGTTTTACTCTTCCAGACTGATAGCCTGCTTTCCACTTTCTCCACTAAATTTTCAAAGCATTGTTTTTTTGCTTTGCCAATTATGAGTGGGATCCCAAGGTATTTTTCAGTTGGATTCATCCTTTGAACATTAAGTCTTCTGGAGATGATTCTGCATAACCTATTAGGTAAGTGCGTACTGAAATATACACTGGATTTAGAGAAGTTTATTAACTGTCCCGATGCTGCACTGAACTGGTTAATTACTTGAAGTAGATTACTTGCATTATGAAGATCAGCGTTCGTGAAGAGTAAACAGTTGTCTGCGAAGAAAAGATGTGAAATTGATGGAGCACTAGGTGCAATTTTGATGCCTTGAATAAGTTGGGTTTCTTCCGCATTGATTAATTTTCTGGAGAATGCTTCCATAGCGATGATGAAGAGATAAGGGGATAGAGGATCCCCTTATCATATGCCTCGTGTAGGTTGATAATCTTTACATGGAGTACCATTTAGGAGCACTGAAATTCTCGTGGTGCTGATACACTGACTGATGAGGTGACAAAACTGCTCACAAAATCCCATTCTACTCATTACATCCAACAGAAAGAACCATTCTATTCTATCGAAGGCCTTTGACATATCAAGATTCAAGGCCATCAATTCACTTCCTTCCTGTTTCTGTTTCATAGTATGTATGGTTTCTTGGGCAAGTTGTATGTTGTCTGAAATCTGTGTACCTTGAACATATGCAGACTGCGCATTGGTGAGATAACTTTGTTCATAATTTTCTTCATTCTTGTTGCCAGAAGCTTTGAAATAAGCTTATGTTGTATTACAAAGTGTTATAGGACGCAGGTCTGCTGGGTGCTGCTTATTCTTCGTCTTCGGAATGAGAGAAATGTTGGTGTTGTTAATCTCCTTTAAAAGAAATCCAGAAGTGAAAAATCTTCGTACTATATCTGTCACATCATTACATACCACATCCCAATGAGATTGAAAGAACCATGGTGGAAAGCCACCAGGGCCTGGAGATTTCCATGGTTTCATACTCTTCAATGTTCTAGTAATCTCAGCCACATCTGGAATACGCATGAGTTCAGCATTATCTGATTCTGTGAGACTAACCAGAATGCATTGGAGCAGATCTTCATCTCTTTCTGGTTCTACAGTAGTGTGTATTGATTGATAATGTGTCACCAGCAATTCTTCTAGGACCTCTCGAGTGCTACACCAATTCCCATTTGCATCTTTCAAGGCTGAAATGTTATTCCGAGAACGTCTTCTGTTGGCATTTGTGTGATGAAATTTGATATTCCTGTCAATCTCCATGTAATACTCATCCCTTGATTTTTGGGCCCAAAAGTCGCTTTGAATCTGGTGCCAATGCTCTAGGTCCTTCTCAATTTCCATTACAGCCAATGTCGTCTCTCTACTTGTTGGTTGTTGTTGAGCAACTACCAGTTTTTTATGTAGTGCCTCGATATTACCATTTATGTTTCCAAACTGCTCCCGATTCCACTTTGCTATGATTTTTCTTTCATGCTTCAGCTTTTTAGTTACTTTCATTGCCGGAGAACCATCTACCTCAATGTCCCAAGCTTCATTCACAACTGGTTTTAGGGAGTCATTTTTTTTCGTAACACTGGAAATACTTCCAGTTTTTCTTTTTATCATTATTACTACCAGTTGTGTCTAGGAGTATAGGGAAGTGGTCAGATCCAGTTGCGCAAGATGGAGTATTTTAGCATCTGAGAAGTGGAGCATCCATTCATCATTTGTTATAGCTCTGTCTAACTGTGCTTTCCTTGTGCCTGTGTCGTGCACATTGCTTGACCAAGTATACGATCTTCCTGAGTAACCCAAATCTTCCAGCCCTGCATCAGAGATCATCCCCAATATAGTCGGTGAAGTCGAAGTAGATGCTTGGTTTGCTGATAGAGTACCAGCATTTGATCTTTCTTCTTCTGAAAATGTAACATTGAGGTCCCCTATCACTACCCAAGGACATTGTATAGTGGGTGATAATTGCTTGATGTAGTTCCACTGTATCTTCTTTTCGTCAGGATACGGTGAGCCGTACATACATGTTAGGAGCCACTCAGGTTTTGAAAGATCATCCCGGACCATACAGTTAATGATCCACGTATCATAATTTACTACTTGGAAGTGAAACCCATCATTCCAAAGTAGGATTAATACCCCCAGCAACACCTCTTGGTGAGACAAATTGTCTATTAGGAAAATTTAGTGGTCAAGTGAGCTGTCGCATTCTACCTGGTTGCACCTTAGCTTCTGAAATGAAAATTACATCTGGATCGTATTGCCTCATTAAATCTCTTAGATGGTCTCTTGCTACTTTCTTGGCAAAGCCTTGACAGTTCCAAGCTAGAACTCTCATGTTTTTTAATAATGGTTGCTCCAGTAGGTGTATCTGAGAATCCTGATGATAATAGACACAAGTGTATCTAATGATACAAATTGATATACAGTGATTTCTCAAGGTAACAGTATTTGGTTCTAAACAGATACCAAAGTGTTCAATGCAACCTAAGTAATTGAGTATGTAACAGGTACTAGAAAACGTATGGTACAATATTAAAGAATACCAACTATAAAACTGACTACAAGAATTTAATGCACAATCATAGATCTTGATTATGCCCACTAAATGAGTATGATGACTGCAATTAAGGCTAGAATGACAGGAAATCAGGTTATGCAATGATTGTGAGAAATAAAAGTGCTTAAATTTTAATGATTGGGTTAAAAGAATTACCGTGGCTGCAGACTCCTCAACTGTGCTCATACTTTCACCCCCCTCACCTTCTTGAATTTGGTCATGCTCCATTTTCACAGGTGCCAGTTCATTTGAGAAATCTATTGAAGTGTTAGTCCCAAGTATCTGCATTTCATTACCCCCTTATTCTGCCCTCCATCAGCTCTCCTTGCTCGTTTTCCACTTCTTTGCTCACCATCATCGATATCTTGTTCATTCATTTTCTTTACTGCCGCAACAATCAACTGGATCATTCTTGGAATGTCTTCAGAAACTTCAACTTCATATCTTCTGGCCATATCTTGGTAATGTTGAAGATATTCTTCTTCAGTCATACGCCTGAGAATCATATTTTCCGAGACATCCCTACAAATTCTTCATTGTGAATAATAGTAAAGCATCTATCACAGAGAGAATGAGTTTGTCTCTCCCAGTGATACTTTTGCCACACCCTACCTCCCGTAGCTGATAAGAACCAACCACCTCTTAATAATGGTTTCCTCATGTCAACAATGATTTTTGCCGTTACCATGTTGTAGCCTCTTGGTTTGCAGTCCCTTGGTATCGTTAAAACAAGCTTCCCTAACTCTTCACATGCCTCTTCAATTAGCTCTTTACTTTGATGTTCTAAGAGCATATTCTTAAATTTTACAGTCCACTCTTGATGAGTAAACTCGTAATCTTCAAACTTGATATTGGGAGTGTACCTCTGAAGATTCAAGTGATACCTGATGAAGTTCCAAAGGCTATCAAGGAGAATATCATCAATATCCTTTTCGAATCCCATCTTGAACCGGTATAAGTTTTTCCCAACTGCACGTACTTCATTTGTCCTGAACTTTTTCCACGGCCTATTCATCTCTTCTCTTACAACCTTGGTATCAATATCAAGATCAGTCACTAGCTTTCCAATAAGTACATAGGTCCATTGAGATGTTGTGCTTTCAATGACTTTGGTTCAACCCACTACCCTTCGAATATCTCTTGCATCCATGCCTCTGATATTGGCAAGTTGCATCTGAGAGGTAATTGTTGAAACATTGGTTCCTTCAGATTGAGACATGTTTAGAAGATTAAAGTTTGTGAAAATAGGTTTGCTCGGTTTGAGAATGGTATTGCAGTAGGGTTTCTCTTTCGTTTGATTTATATGCACGATAGTGTAACCATGATTTTTTGGAAAGGATAAATCAAAATCCCTAAGAATATTGAGGATTTTAACTTGTGTATATCCTAGATATTCTTTCCTATGGTATTCATTTATTTCCACATAACATATTTTCCATGTGACCAATTGACCCGGAGAGTAACAAATAAGTGAGGATATATCGCATTCATAATGGAAGATCTGGCAATATTTTCTAACCTTTTCAACTAGGAGATATGGTTTTGCGTAAATCACTCTGATCCTATAATGTCGGGATGGAAATGGCGGACTTTGGAAATTTCGTATTTTGAATTTTTGGCTCGATAGGAATAGAGCCGATTCAACTCGTTCTGATATATGATGATATTGACGTTCTTCTTCTAACAAATCTTCTGGGGAGAAAATGCAAATGACTTCATAAACATGACTACTTGGGACAAACATATTCACACTGATACTAAACAAACATAGGTTGTTTGTTTGCAAAACTGTTGAGGGTGATAGAGCCATGACCATTTGAACTGAGATAAAAAGTATCATATTGATAATAGGGTAACGATTATGGAAGACTTCCATTGAGCACAGTTGGAGGAAACTACAAAAGAAATGAAAACATATTAAGCATGTTAACAGATAAAGATATGATCTTCACAAACTAAACTATAATAATATGGATGGTGAACAGGTTCAGAGCCAATTCTCAAGATGATATGCAAATAAATAGACTTAGAAAAGATTAGAATTAAAATGCAAAACATGCAGATTTATGACCTAGATTTACTTAATGAAATAAAGCAAACCGATTTGAGGATTATCATTCAAAGAAACCATCTTGAACTCAATACTGATTGTGAATGATCATCTTTTTTTGCCAAGAGGAAACTCAAAAGATCAAAAAATAGTCACGTGTTATTTATTTTAGAATCTACTTATCCGTTATATGATAACAGATATCCACAACAACATAACATAGAAAATGAATTTCCGTTTTTCAAAAGATAATTTTTATCGCTGATTCGTCTATAACTTTTTATGGGATTGTTGAACTTAGCATGAAATTATCGCTCTCTTTTTCTATACCATGATCTCATGCATTGTGCATTTGATTTTCATTTTTACTACCTTGAAAAAGGAAAAAAACTTGTGAAATGAAATTACAAGTATGTGCCCAGCTAATTGAGGACCAACCCGGCCCGACTCTCGTTTGCACTTTGCACCTTTAACCAAAGGTAAGTATATGAATCTTTACGCAAAATCTTCTTTCTGAAAAACACAATTAATCAGTCTTTCCAGACCAGAATCTGGATCTGCATAACTCATTTTAAATCTTCTCTCAGATCTTACCAACTCAGGCATAAGCCCTATTCTATTCATTTCCGGTGCTCTGTTGATTGCTGATACAATGATAGTATCCGCTTGATCTACTATCCTCCTGATCAGATCTAAGGTAAGTTTCTTTCTATCTCAAGATCTTCGTTCAATTCGTATACATTTCATGTTTCTAAAATCTAGTCATTGTTTGTGCATTAGTATTGATTTCTGGTTAAAATAAAAAGTTAACTCGTAATTCAATTGAATTGATCATATGAAACACTTAATTAGTTTAGGATCGGTTTTACTAGTGGGCAATAAGAAATATTTTGAGTTTGCATTACTCAAGCTTGAATTTGATCCAAGGCAGTATCAATATGGGATGCTCTGTAGCTAAAAAAATTTTACTGATCAAAGATTTTTTTACTGAAGAAAGTTTTGCTTAGTTAAAACATATGCTCTCTGTGGAAAAGATAAAAAAGAACTAGCAAGTTCATTTTTGTGTGTTGTTCGTGAGTTGGTTTGCTTGTGTTTTTTGGAAACTACGTTTGCTCATATTCTAATGCGGGGTGGGGAGAAAGGTTATTTGATAGTCAGAGTTGAAGTTAAAATTGTGTTTTATTTGATGCAGTATTGCAGTGATCAGGTTTTGAAACTTGATTGGACAACGATGTTGACAAAATTTGAAACGAAAAGTAATCGAGTCAAGGGATTGAGTTTTCATAGCAAGAGACCATGGATCCTTGCCAGTCTTCACAGCGGTGTTATCCAGCTTTGGGATTACAGAATGGGTACTCTTATTGATAGATTTGACGAACATGATGGACCTGTTAGAGGAGTTCATTTCCACAAATCTCAGCCATTGTTCGTTTCTGGAGGTATTGAATTCTAAACCGGGTTCAATGTTTTATCATTCTTGAACCTTAAATCGGGCAGTTATATTTTCCACCAGTTTATTTACATACCATATACTTTCCAGATCCAAACAACAAAAGTAATATCTGATGTTCTGTTTAATGAGCATTCGGACTTGTTCTGCATTCAGTTTTTCACCCTGTTTCGGTTGATACTTTAAATGATGTTGCAAATCCTCTTGGATCATCTCCAAGACAGTCCTTACTAATTTAGCAAAAGATGTTCTTTTGCAGGGGATGATTACAAGATCAAAGTGTGGAATTACAAAATGCATCGGTGTTTGTTCACCCTACTTGGACATCTTGATTATATTCGTACTGTTCAATTCCACAATGAGTACCCGTGGATTGTTAGTGCAAGTGATGACCAGACTATTAGAATATGGAATTGGCAGTCTCGGACTTGTGTTTCTGTGTTGACCGGGCATAACCACTATGTCATGTGTGCAACCTTCCATCCTAAAGAGGATCTCGTTGTTTCGGCTTCCTTGGATCAGACAGTTCGTGTCTGGGATATTGGTGCATTGAGGAAGAAGACAGTGTCACCTGCCGATGACATCTTAAGGTTAAGTCAGATGAACACTGATTTTTTTGGCGGAGTTGATGCTATTGTTAAGTATGTCTTGGAAGGTCATGATCGGGGTGTCAACTGGGCATCGTTTCATCCCAGCTTGCCTCTTATTGTCTCTGGAGCAGATGATCGTCAAGTGAAATTATGGAGAATGAACGGTATTGCTGGGAAATGCTCTTTTTAATTTTTTATTGCCTTTATCCTTATGGAACATGGAATGAGATCAACACCTAACATCAACTAACAATTTTCATTTCAGATACAAAGGCTTGGGAAGTAGATACATTAAGAGGACACATGAATAACGTATCTTGTGTTATGTTCCACGCAAGGCAGGACATTATCGTTTCCAATTCAGAAGACAAAAGTATCCGTGTCTGGGATGTTACAAAGCGCACTGGGGTTCAGACATTCCGCAGAGAGCATGATCGATTTTGGATACTTGCATTGCATCCAGAAATGAACCTTCTGGCTGCTGGTCATGATAGTGGTATGATTGTTTTTAAGTTGGAAAGAGAGCGCCCTGCTTTTTCTGCGAGCGGTGATTCTCTATTCTATGCCAAAGATCGTTTTCTGCGTTTCTACGAGTTTTCATCTCGAAAAGACGCACAAGTAATTCCCATTCGAAGGCCTGGTTCAAATACATTAAATCAAGGTCCGAGAACTATGTCGTATAGTCCTACTGAAAATGCTATATTGATCTGTTCGGATGTGGATGGAGGTTCATATGAACTTTATATAGTGCCCAAAGACAATTTGGGTAGAGGTGATAGCGTTCATGAGGCCAAAAGAGGACTCGGAGGATCAGCAGTATTTGTGGCCCGAAACAGGTTTGCGGTTCTGGATAAAAGCAACAACCAAGTGTTGGTAAAAAACCTTAAAAACGAAATCGTGAAGAAGAGTGCTCTTCCTTTACCTGCTGATGCAATATTTTATGCTGGTACTGGAAATTTATTGTGCAGATCAGAGGATAGAGTGGTGATTTTTGACCTCCAGCAGAGGCTGGTTCTTGGTGATCTTCAGACTCCTTTTGTTAAGTATGTTGTTTGGTCTAATGACTTGGAAACTGTTGCTTTGCTAAGCAAACATGCTATTGTTATTGCCAATAAGAAACTTGTGCACCGGTGTACCCTTCATGAAACAATACGTGTAAAGAGCGGTGCTTGGGATGATAACGGCGTCTTCATTTACACCACATTGAATCACATTAAATACTGCCTGCCAAATGGTGATAGTGGAATTATCAGGACACTCGATGTCCCGATTTACATGACAAAGGTTAGTGGAAATATCATCCATTGCTTGGACAGAGATGGAAAAAACCGTGTGATAGCTATTGATCCCACAGAGTATGTCTTCAAGCTCGCCCTTTTGAAAAAGAAATATGACCAGGTTATGAACATGATCAGGAATTCTCAGCTCTGTGGACAGGCCATGATAGCCTATCTGCAGCAAAAGGGTTTCCCCGAAGTTGCACTACATTTTGTTAAAGATGAAAAAACCCGCTTTAACTTGGCACTGGAAAG
>JAJJMA010306233.1:2049-14648 GCA_023529015.1 Papaver nudicaule | reverse complement strand
TTTACACCATATGTCGCCAGCAAGTTTTCAATGGTTTCGCCCACCAATTCCTTCCCATTGTCAGTGCATATTTCCGCCGGAACGCCAAAACGACAAAATATATTTTCCCATATGAATGTAAATACTTCTTTTCCTGTTCTTTGTCTGAGCGCCTTAGCTTCACACCATTTGGTAAAATAATCTGTTGCCACAATAATATATTTGCGCTGTCCCGACCCTGGTGTCAGCGGTCCAATGATGTCAATCCCCCATTTGGCAAAGGGCCAAGGGCTTAATACTGAATTTAGCGAGACTGCTGGCGCTTTTATTTTATTTGCATACAACTGACAATTCCTACACCGCTTAGCATATTCAGCAGAATCACCATTCATCCAAGGCCAGTAATACCCTTGCATCTTTACTTTTAGAGCCAGCGCTCTCTGTCCGCTGTGATTTCCGCAATCTCCTTCATGAATTTCCTTCAACAGCTTCTTTCCTTCATCTCTTGATACGCATCGTAATAGTGGCCCAGCAAATGATCTTCTGTATAAGACGCCGTCTCTTAACTTATAATTTCTTGACCTGCTGATGACTTTATGCGCTAACAATTTGTTTCCAGGAGTAGTGAGATGCTCCAAGTAGTATCTGATAGGAACTCTCCAGTCTGTTTCTGCTGACTCTTCAATGTCGACCGCCATAACTTCCTGTTGCCTTCTTCCTTCTATTGATGACATCTTTAGTCTTTCAATTGCTATCGCCGGTACCTCTGGATCCGCCATCATAGAAGAGATAAACGCCAACGCATCAGCATGTCTGTTGTCATTTCTGCATATGTGTCTGAATTCGATGCCGGTAATCTTGTTAGCGTACTCCCTTGCCAATTGCAAATATTGCTTTAGTGAGCTATCATGTGCTTCATATCTGCCTAAGATCTGTCGAATGACCAGCTGAGAATCACTAGTCAAATGAATGTTGCTGATGTCCATCTCGATTATGAGCCTCATAGCATGTATCACTGCTTCATATTCTGCCTCATTGTTTGTAGCTGGGAACTCTAATCTGAATGAGTGGACTATTCTTGAACCTTTTGGTGAGATAAAGACTATGCCAATTCCTTTGCCTTCTTTATTAGCTGAGCCGTCGACATATACTTCCCACTGGTTTGGATCTCTTTTCAACAAGTCTGGGACTCCCTCGTCTGGATCTTCCTTCTCCATGAATGGAATATCTTCAGTTTCTTCTTCTTCTTCTTCTTCTTCTTCTTCTTCTATGGGAAAGTCTGCCAAGAAGTCGGCGATAACCTGCGACCTTTGAGCTGTCCTTATTTCGTATTTAACGCCGTATTGATCTATCTGAGCATTCCATTTTGCAATACGTCCTGCTCTTTGAGAACTATGAAGAATAGCTTCAATGGGAGTTTTGGTGAGTACCGTTATGGGATGAGCATGAAAATATGGGCGAAGTCTGCTAGTGGCGAAAACCAGAGCTAGTATTAGTTGCTCTATCTTAGTGTAATTCTTCTCAGCAGGTTGTAGAGTTCGACTAATATAATAAATTGGTGTCTCTCCTCCTTTTGTCCGCACTAGGACTGCACTGACCGCTGATGATGTGGCCGCCAAGTAGACCCTCAGTTCTTCTCCATGTTCCGGCGGCTGAATAGCTGGTAAGGTAGCTAAATACTTCTTTATTCCTTGGAAAGCCTCCTCATGGTCCTTTGTCCAGTTGAACTTTTCTCCTTTCTTCAACATTTGGAAAAATAATTTGCACTTGTCAGAGAACCGAGATATAAATCTGTTAAGAGACGCCAGTACACCATTTAAGCGCATAACATCTTTCAGAGTTACCGGCGAGGGCATTTCCAAAACAGCTTTGACTTTGGCCTGGTCTGCCTCCACTCCTTTCTTTGTGACAACATAACCCAAAAACTTTCCAGATGTAACGCCGAATACACACTTTGCTGGGTTGATCTTTAACTTAGTTATTCTCATGTGATCAAAGATTTCTTTCAAGTCTTGTACATAATCCTTCTTTTTCTTGCTCTTGACCAACATGTCATCCACGTATACTTCCATAGTTTTGCCTATCCATTTCTCAAACATATCCTGAGCCATCTTTTGGTATGTGGCGCCAGCATTCTTGAGACCAAACGGCATTCTTGTGTAACAAAATAAACCTTTAGTAGAGAAAAAGGCTGTGTGACGCTGATCTTCTTCTGCCAGCGGTATCTGGTTATATCCAGAGTAACCGTCCATGAAAGATAACAACTCATGTCCAGAGGTGGCGTCGACGGTCTGATCTATACTTGGTAATGGAAAGTTGTTTTTGGGACACGCCCTATTCAAGTCGCTGAAGTCAATGCAAATTCTTACCCCTTTATTCTTCTTAGGAACCACCACCATATTAGCTATCCGTTCTGGATATTGAACTGGTCTAATGATTCCTGACGCCCTCATCTTGTCAATTTCTGTCTCAACCGCTTCCTTGTATGCTGGTGCCAACTTCCTTGGGCGCTGTTTGAATGGCCTGATCCTTGGATCTATATCCAACCTATGGCATGCAGTTTCTGGATCAATACCCGGCATCTCATTCATGCCCCAAGCAAAAACATCTACATATTCTTTTAGTAAAGCCTCTAGCTGCCGAGATTCTTCTTCGTTCAATAAGGTACCAATTTTTACTATTTTAGGAGCATCTTCTTCTCCTATGTTAATCTCTCTTGTAGGTTCTACCGCCGTGAAATGCAGATCTGGCTCACCCATAGGAGAAGGTTCCTTTAATTGCTATAAAGGGCCGCGGAAGGACCTGCCGCTGAATCGGCCTCCTTTACAGAAAGAATATATTTGTTGGGGTCAGCGACTAGTTCAGTTATTTCTTTAGTCTTGGTTGCTTCTTTTGTCTGCTTCCTTTTCTCATTCAACCTAGCCTTTCGAGTTTCACGCATCTTGACGTCTACTTCATTGCATGCCTTTGCTGTAGATGAGTCGCCAATGTATTCAGCTACCCCTTCTGGAGTTAGAAATCGCAACCGCTGATGATAAGTCGAAGGTACTCCCTTGATGCTGTGTAACCACGGTCTGCCAAGGATTGCTGCATACGGCGAGTCTACCTCCACAACACAGAATGTAGTATCCATGATCAAGGTTTTGCATGTAACAACCTTCATTTTCACTTCTCCCTTAGGCTTTGACGCTATCCCATTAAATCCGTAAATACTGTATGAAGAAGGAACTAATGCCTCTACCGGTTCTTCCTTAGAATCCATAGCCTGATACGCTGAATTAAAGAGAATATCAACAGAGCTCCCTGGATCTACCAGCACTCTTGGAACCTTGAATTTTCCTATTTGGATGGTAAGGACTAATGGATTCAAATGATGTCTTGCTTCTGGTGATAGTTCTACCGCCGAAAAACTGACTGGCTTTTTCATCCATTCCAAAAGTGGGCTGTTCTTGACGGCGACACTGAAAATCTCTTTGCCATTGCTATCCCTTTTATGAATTCTTGACATGACGTTGTTATGGAATTCATCTCTACTGATTGTTGAGTGCACAATAGAAAAACAATTTAATTCTTTCAAATCACGCTGAACTTCAACTTCAAAAACTTCAGGCTTTGGCTGTATAACTTGGGTTGGCTGAACCTCCAATGGCGGCGCTGGAGGTAACTCTAGGAAATCTTGAAATCTTCCCATACGAATGAATCGATGTACTTCTCTTTGGACTCCTGTGCAGTTTTCAGTTGAATGACCATGGAATTGATGATATTGGCAGTATTGACTAGTATTGGAAATAGGGTTTGCAGGATTTCCTCTGTTAAAAAGATAACGGATTTCATTCCTTGACGCTGAACTCTCTATCTGTCCAAATGCATCAGTATATGTGACACGTAGTTTTGGTAATGTGGCGTCTTGGAAATCTGGGTACCCTGGCTTCCTGTCGCCGAATCTTCGATTATCATTGTTGAATCTTCTATCACCATTCCCTTGTCGCCGGTTGTCGTATCCTCCTCTGTTGTCGCCGTAATTTCTTCTATCGTTGTTGGCGTATCTTCCTCTATTATCATATCCTCCCCTGTTGTCTTGATCATCTCTTCCAGCATAAGTATCTCTCTTTCCCTGATTCCACTGTTGATTGTCATTCTGCTGATACTGTTGTCGTTCTTGTGGCTGCTGATGTGGGACAACTGCCGCTGAAGGTGCTGCTGCCTCTGCTTCCAATTTTTTGTGTTCCTTTCTGATCCATTCCTTTCTTGCCTCTTCTTGTTCTTCCGGCGACAAATTGTTGATAGAATGAGCATGTTTTGCCCTTTCCTTCTTCTGGCGCTCTTCTTCTTCCTGCATTTCTTCATATATCAACCATTCGTTCTGTCTTGCCCTCAATTCTCCTATATCTGCCACTGGAGTCCAATATAAGGACTGGAACATTTGATCTGTTGTTTCCATTGAGCTAATAAATGCCCTCATCTTCTCTTTATCAGATACCGCCGATCCCACTTCACTACATAATTTTCTCCACCTCATGATGTAGCTTCTACACGTTTCCGAAGGTCTTTTCCTGTTATTAAACAACTTCTCTGCCCCAGGGCGCACTCTCTTGTTTTGAATGTAATTTGCAATAAATTTCTCTTCCAACTGTGTGTATTTCTCAATTGACTTTTCCCTCAGACTGCCAAACCAAGCCAAAGCTTCATCCTTGAGAGCAGCAGCAAACGACATGCACATTATTGGATCCGAACCGGTCCATGCTGTTAAATCTCTTCTGTAGTTCTGTAAGTGCAATGTAGGATCTCCTGTACCGTCGAAGATTGATGTAAAAGTTGGCATACTAAATCTCTTGGACACATGTCCGTACGTGATTTCATCTACAAATGGTGTCTTTTTTGCTTCTGAAATTGCCTTCTTTAGTTTATCGTCTTTTGGCTGACCGGCGGCTTCTTCTATCTTCTTCTCCATACGGCGTAATCTTTTTGTGACGTACTCTTGTATATCTTCAAACTTGCCCGAGTCGGCGTAACTTTCTTCACCGTGATTAGATTTCCCAGTCCTCTTACTTCCTTCTTCCTTTTTCGCTGTAGATGCTGCCACCTCTGGCCTTGTAGATCTGCTCTTTTGATGTTTGTGTACTGTATGAGTTGAGCGGCTTCTGCTTCGACTTTCCATTAACTGCCTATGCTGTTCTGCCAATTGTAAGTTGCTATGGAGGATAATGTCCATCTGTCTTTGCATCTGCAACTGCATCTGAGCTTGATTTATGGTGCTCTGCTCAAAGAACTTCTTTAGCAATTCTTCAGTAGTGCTAGCGGATTTTCCTTCTGACACTGTTATTGGCGCCGTTCTTGATGCTCCAACAGCTGCCACCATTCTACTGCTACCTCCTATCTCTTTTGAAGTGTTACCAGCTGCTCTCGAGGGTAACCCATTAGAGTTGAGATTGCCACCTACTACTCTTGATAGTCCTTCCACTGCATGAGACGTTTCGCCGGGAATCGCTGTTTCTTTGGTGGTGCCGTCATCCACTGCTTTTCCTTTACTTTGCGCTGGGACTTCTTCTTCCTCATCCTCTTCTGGTATTCCATCCAAGTGCGTTATGTCTTGTATTGTAACAGTATCCCTAGCCGCTGTCTGATGTTGGTGCACCGCTGACTGCATTGTTGCTGTTTGCTGTAAAGGTACTGCTGTCTGCATTGTTGCTGTTTGCTGCAAAGGTACTGCTGTCTGCATTGTTGCTGTTTGCTGTTGTTCTGGTGTCGGCGCCATTGGCTGTTGTTGCTGAATCACTGGCTGTGGTGTTGTTGACTGTTGTTGATAAATCACCTGCTGTGGTGTTGTTGACTGCTGACGTGCATTGCCACTCAAGAAAAAATCGTGTGCAAAACCTAGCGGTGGTACCGCTGAACTTCTCAAGTTGTGTCGATTAGGAAGGGGAACAGACTCAGCGGGTATGGGAAATTTCGGAGCTTTACTTGTTGACGCCGTACCTCCTTTCCGCTTAGTCGCCATTTTGGTATCCTGTGTAGAAAACAACAAAAGCACTTCCTGACAGTATTAAGCTAGCTTGACTGTTAGCAAATGCCAAATTCGTTAGTGGAGGTGGTTGAGCAATTTCTGACAAAGTAGGAAACAAACAAAATAACACAGAACAACGGCAACAACATTTGCAGAGCATGACCTAGCCTTGTCGGCAGTTGGAAGAAAAACCCTAAATTTTGAAAACTTGTTGAAACCCTAAAAACACCAAAGTTTGCTAACCATATTCATATCAAAGATCAAAATCTGTACGGTATTGAAATTTTGATAAGAAGTTTTCATAACATTTTAATCCAAAATCACACTATAATATGTAGAATAAGAGATATCTGCTAATAATCGTGTTCAACATAATAGTCTACCATCATCCTAGATTCCTGATGACGTATATGAACTTATCACACAAGCAAGAGTTTCAACACATTTACACAAGAAATCCTTAATACGTGCTCCAGCATAACAGAGAAAGAAAAAGGTTGAAATTCTAACTTTTGAACCAACATCTTTTAAGTTGAGGAGAAAAAGAAATTATGTTACCTCTCTATAACTGAAAATAACCACCCTTAAACACAACTATGAACATACTAATGACGCCCAACACGCCTTAACAGAAAGGTTTCCCATGGTTTTGTAAAGATTAAACAATAGCAAAACCCTTACAGACTTCTATAAAAGGAAGACTCTAATAAGCTTACAAGCATATGTATGGTTAAAAACCACCAGCAGCATAAGTGCTGTTAAAACACCACTGAACATGTTAGAATCATTCAATATTGCCTAACACAGGAGCTTTTTAAGGTTCAGCCTCCTTAGACAACAATAAACATACTTATGACTTTCATAAATGGAACATTTGAGCATCTAACAAACACAACAACATAACCGATACCTTAGAAACCTCATTACCACACAAAATAGCTTAAGTTCCATGAAAACAAGAAGAAAATTTTTGAAAAACACAGGTTCAGACCTCTTCTAGCGCCAAAATGTAGTTGGTAAAATCCCCATGGAGAAGATTTTACCAATACACCCCTTATTAATAATCCATAACATCATAAACACAATTACTTAGAGTATAACACCATAAGCACATGAACAAATAGCATAATATAACAAGTGATATAATCAGAGAAACATGATGTAAGAACAGCGTATAAAGTTGTAATCAACATATTCAAATATCTTTAATATTAAATCATCCATGCATCTCACCTTGCAATGGATCTCTCTACAGCACACTTAAGATCTTACTCGCAATTTGGTCTGTCGAGAGTAAGGAAAATCACTTCCTCTCTACAAGCCAAACCCTAGCAATCACTTTTCCAACCCCTTCAAATGTGGGCGTACATTGCCTTATATAGGCGCTTACAAGTAATGGAATACAGCTAATACATACAAAAGACTCTGACACTATTTGTCTTCTTTTTCACCGCCTTACCGCCGTGTTTCTTCAACGTCTCAGCGCCTTCTCTTTATAACCTCAGCGCCCTTCTACAGTTTTGGATAAGATCGATGAGTCGGATTCCACTGAGTCAACCATTAAACCTGACAATTCGACCGTTCTGCTCAGTATTGAATGCTCAACTAACTTATTCAGCTTTTGTCGAGGCTTTACCGCTGTTGTAGTTCCGGAGCATACCGCTATTCCAAATTCTTCTTCAGCGCCATTCCGTTGTGAATGATTACCGCTGATTGATGCCGCTGTCACCATACTTCCTCTCTCATGGATGCCCTTCGTAATACAAATCTTTCCTTAAGTTATCATAAATTGGCCTAAGGCATTTTCTACACCTACATTTTGCCTCTTTCATCTTTAGAGACTTTAGACGCTGAAGATGAAATTCTCAAACCGCCGAAAATGCCAGCGCATCTCTTCTGACAGTACTTTTTTCCACGTGCAGCGGCATGCCGTAAATATAGGAATTACTTTATGACCTGCAACCGGTTGCACCCTTTGGGATTCCCTTTCCTATAAATACTCTGATCTCCCTCATTTATCCTATTTTTCCTTTCAGCTTTTCCTTTCTTTTTCTCTGCTCTAAAACCCTAACCGCCGCTGCTCCGTCGCTATTTTGCCTGAAACCACCATTCTCCGCTTCTTTTCGACTTCTTACTGGTGTAAAACTCCTTCTTGGTCACTGTTCTATAGCGTTTTCCATCCAGATTCATCTTTTATCTACTTTTTCTTTATTCCGGTGAATTTTCACCTCTGCAACTTCCGTTCTCCGTTCAATCTTCATCATCTCCGGTCTTCTCATGGCTTCCACTGACTCATCCTACGACCCAAACTCAGAACTTCAACAGCAAGGGTCCAATCGTGAGGACGCCGAGTCTTCCCCAAGTTCTCAGAACGAAGATCATGATGACGAAGAATCTACAGATTACAACGGTAAACCTTCTTGGGGTGATGATTGGGAGGGATATTGCACTCCAGTGCATAAGATTACTCCAGCGCTTAATATCACGCCTTTAGACGGCGTCACTATGTGTTCTGATCCATTGCTCTTGGAACACATCCGCCAGGAAGGCCAAAATGAAAATCATTTAATTATCTCCATGGGCCAGATCAAAGCTGGGTACCAGTTTCCTCTTTATGATCCCACCAATCCACTCCTTCTTCAATTGCTGATGCATATTAACAAGCATCCAGCCCAACTTTCTGGTAACTCTATTCGGGTGTTGTATGAGTGGGTTGCTCGTAGCAAGGGCTACTCCCTTTATCCTAAATGGACCAGGGACCCTGCCTTTGTCAACAAAGAATTATATACCGTTGAGAATTTCCTAACTCAGTATCAAGTGAAACCCAGCCGGCGAGCCGTGGTTATATCGTCTTGAGTCAAGAAGAGGCTTTGATAACACCAAGAAATTTCTAAGAGACGTTGACAAGAAAGAGTCTACTACTGAAAAACCCTCAGTCCGCCACAAATCTGAAAATCACTGGGGTGATATTCCTTGCCAAGTCGACGGTCCTTGGCTCAAAGGTTTTATGGATGAGAACAAAACTATCCCTCGTGAAGAATTTCTCCCTGAGCATTCTGACCTCGCCAAGCATGACTTTTGGTCCGTTCGCTGGGATGAAGAAAACCAGTATCTCAAGAAGGATGGCAAGTTCGTTGTCACTGATAAAGGACATTGGGCTAAAAGGCCTGAATTTTGCAAACAACCTAAAGTGCAAGGTACAAAAAGAAAAGGAAAAGAGGGAGACGCCGTTCAGGTAACAAACATCCTACCGCTGTCTTTGAAATAAATGTATATATTTGCCTTTGTTTGTTAGCTCAACGGCTGACGATGATTTTCCTTTTCACAGCCACCCAAGAAGAAATCCAAGCCAGAGAAACCCCTCAGCGCAGCAGATCGTGTTAAAGCCGCTGTTAGTGCACTCCCCGGTATGTCTACTGCTGGATCCAAGAAAGGTGGCAGTTCCAAGTCTGCTTCCGCTGCTAAGAAAGGCGGCGATTCTTCCAAAAGAAAGGATAGCGGGTCTCTTCAGAAAAAGGATGATGAATCTTCCAAGAAGAAAGACGACAACTCTTCCAAGAAAAATGATGACGAATCTTTTAAGAATAAAGATGGCAACTCCTCCAAGAATAAAGGTGATGCGACTACCGAGAAAAAGGACAGCGGAACTTCTAAAAACAATGATAAGGTACCAAAGGTCAAAAAGTCCCGCGCTTCCAAGAAAGGTAATCAGACCAGCAACCCTAATGTCATCAACGATCCCATTTCTGCAAATCAGTCTGTGAAGTCTATTGGTGAGCATCACGCTGATGAAGTGTTTGAAGAAACTCCTATAACTCATCCAATTACTACTTCAGCTACTGCAACCACTGGGCAAGGTACCGCTGAGATGAATGTGGATACTGCTGGCGAGAATACCGTTGAGATGCCAACTCTTGAGCAATCACATAATCTGATTGAGCCTGCCTCTGCCTCAGCCGCTGACAACGCTGTCCCATTTCTTCGTCACCTTCTTTCTTTGAGCACTCTGCCTTGTACTTCTGCTGGCGATAGTTCCACAGGGGTTCAATTACCGCCCAACAAGTTAGCCGATTCCTTTGCTGCTTTACTGAATCAAGACCAAGGAAGCTCTAACACTCTCTATCTAGAAGCAATGAGCAAGCTGAGT
The DNA here is from genome assembly GCA_023529015.1 of Papaver nudicaule. Lineage (NCBI taxonomy): Eukaryota > Viridiplantae > Streptophyta > Magnoliopsida > Ranunculales > Papaveraceae > Papaver > Papaver nudicaule. The sequence continues at coordinate 4,518 of JAJJMA010306233.1, read as the reverse complement.
AAACCAGGGTTAGCGCTGAGACCTACTGAACTTACTACCGTTGTCTCTCAATTATCTCCCTATGAACAATTCTGTGGCGCCGTCATGGTATATATTATTGCCTCAGCCTCATCCTTATACCTTTATTCTAGATTTCACTTCTAACTAATCTCCTTTATTCTGCAGGATTTTCAGCGCAATGTTGGCAGCATCGAACTGAATGCTCAGCTAAGACAAGAACTTGACAATCTGCGTCAAGCAAAGGCTACAGTTGATCAGACAAATGCTTCTTTGAAACACCAGCTAGCTGTAGAAAAGAAGGAGAGCTATCGCATGCGCGTCAATTTTAATCAAGAGAAAAAGAAGCTTGAAGAACTCCAAGGTTAGTAATTGTTTTCAATCTTTCACACAATAATTTTTCATTCTGTCTCCCTTTTTCCCAACGTCTAGTCTTTTTCCCTGATAAGGTCGCCGACAAAATTCTGATAGCCGGTTACAGCGGGCTGAAACTGAGATTGGTAAGTTGATTAGTGCTAACACCAAGCAGCGTAATATGTTACTCAGTTTGGGCCAAGATGTTAAATGGTACCGCCAGGAATTGCGTAATGTCACTGATCTTAACGTAAATCTTGATCATCTGCTCAAAGTTTCTGAAGCGGATGTGGCATGGAAAAAGAGTGAGCTGGAAAACGCTTCCCGCTTAGATGAATTGGAACGTAAAGCCAAGGATAAAATGACTGTGGAACATATGAAGATAACCTCCCAATTGAAGGATAAGGAAGCCACCATTTCGCGCTTATCATCTACATTGGTTTGTCGTACCGCTGAAAGGGATACCGCCAGAAGTGAAATTCAACACCATAAGGATTTCGCCCAAATTCATGGGAATCGTGCTAGGGAGCTGAATGAAGAGAATACCATACTTAGACTCAAAATTAAACAAGCCGTTGGTCCTTGTTCTGATCAAGAAGTTTTGAGTAAACTTGATGAAATAAGTACTGCTAAAAAGGGTATTCAAGAGTATGTTAGCGGTCTAGAAGGTAGCTCCTTAGGATTTCATTTTCCCATGTAATTTCCGGTTTACTATTGCCTCAGAGCTAACACTATGCTTTCTTTTACTTTCAGAGAAGTACAAAAAGTTGGAGTCTGAGCTGGAAGAGCAAACCGCTGTCTTGAAAGAGCACCAAGGGTGTACTGCTAAGATTACTGAACTGGAAAAGCAGTTGAAGGATCATCAGTCATGCGAAAGCAAGTTACAAGCGCTGGAGACTGATCATTTACAGTGTTCTGGTAAAATCACCAATTTAGAGAATGACGTTAAAGCTCTCCAGGACTACAAGAGGAAGTTTGACGCTGAAGCCTCTGAGTCCGCCAAACTTCAGCATATGCATGACGTCCTCAAGTCTGAACTCAGTCTCGCCAAGAAGTCTGCTCAAATCCAAGAAGAAGAAAATGCTTCTGATGTTAGACTGGCCGGTTTCTATGTTATCCAGATGTACTTGGCACAGTTCTGCCCTGATCATGATTTGGATATTCCAGATGATTATGCTCCTGGCCGCCTTCCCCCTGATACAGAGACTACTCTTGTTGCTGCTGATGATGAAGGTAACGCCGGAGATGCCATTGATATACACAGCGGTTCAGATTCCGAAGAGGAAAGTGCTGAGGAAGAAGACGGCGACGAAGACAGAGATTTGCAGCCAATAGGCCAAGATTCTCATCAAGATGGCGACAAAGGTGGTAATGCTAATGACAGCCGAGACGCCTCTAAGGATCCAAACCAACATGCCTGTGAGTCAAATCAAGAGAGTGGTGCAGTTTCCGCTAAGGGTGGAGAAGAAAACAAAGATATTCCTATTAAGGATCCAAGTACAGCTGCTGACCATCCCCTGAAGTCTTCAGAAGAATGAATCTGATAGATGTTTCATCTTCTAGTTATCAGATGTAATTTAGATAACCTTATCTTTTCCTGCTTTTGCTTAATCATGAGATATGTTTATATCTCCACTCTTTTGTTAAAGAACTTTGGTAGACTTTTTTCTACCTTTGCATTTTGTTATATAATTCTCTTTGTTTGTTTCCGCCGGTATAATCGAATCCATTTTAGTTTAGTGATGAACTGACAGCATTCATTCTTGGCCACATCGCAACCGTTTTCGCTATACATTGTTACTTGTGCCCGTCGGCGATCTATTATAAGTGGTTGGTTAACCAGGAGACGTCCCTACAGGGAGTTCTCCGGGAGTTTTATATTTTTCTGCCATCACTTACAGATCAACAAGTAACGCGTCAGGAGTTATAGCACCAGTTAGCCAGAACTACTCTTAGTCAGACATCTAAAATGTTTCGATATACACCGGCATACGACTTTCATGGCAGTCTTAAGCCTGGTAAAAAATTTTCTTTGGCAAATTGTGCCTCAGCGGACGGCTATTTAGCCTTATAAAATTATTTTGGCAAATTTGCCTCAGCGTATGGCTATTGAGCCTT
>JAJJMA010306229.1:0-20872 GCA_023529015.1 Papaver nudicaule | reverse complement strand
TACAATCAATGATGAATTATTGTCCTATTTTCCTGAGATATATCAGTGATTATTAAACAAATATCACCATCTTTCGACTGAGGTTGTACATATTTAACTAGTTATTTTGTTTGATTTTTTTTCTTCTAGTAATTGCCTGAGGTATCTGATGCTCTGACTAATTATAGCTGGGTGTCTCGTTTTGATGGCAAAAACTGAGAAAGATTATAAACAGGTCTTGCGACGCAGGGGATTCAAAAATGTTGTTACTTAATCCCTGCTTACGTTTATAACATCATTTAACAGTCGTATCTAGTTTTACTTCAGTTTAGGGTTACCCACACATTTTGTTTATTTTTAAATGTTATTGAGTCAAATTTGGATTAAACTTGTTTCTTTTGGTGGGAAGTGTTTATGAACTCTGGGGGAAGTTTGATTCTCTGGGAATATGCTTCTAATATTGATGATGCGCTAAAAACTGTGAATTGGAACTGAAAAAATTTATCTAGTTGGAAAAAATATTTTTTTCCAGTTCCAACTCGAAGCATCTAGCACATTAGTCAAACTACTCAACCTTGCTAAGGAGGAGGTGAAGCTCAAGCTAAGCTAAGTATCCGGTTTCAGCGGGTGACGATTATTTGATAGGTAATGCTTAAGTCTCCAGTCATTTTGCATCTTCCAAGTTGAGTTTTTAAAGCTCCACCATATTGATATGATTATGTATCTGAAATTTATGTTGAATCATCAAGTTCTCAAGTTCTCTGGAGATATGGTCTTTTCTTCATAAAAGCATATGCATGCAAAAGTAAATTCTGGTTTGCTGCCCCTGATTTGGTAATATCGTGTATTGTTTTAGCCAGTATATCACTATTTCTCAGATGAGTTTTCACGTTTGAGCTTGTTTAGTTGATTTTCTTTGTTTATTTTAATATGATTTCAAATGCTCTATGCCTGAGGTATCTGATGCTCCGACTAATTATAGCTGGGTGTCTCGTTTAGATGGCAGAAATTGAGTAACATTAAACAGGTCTTGCGACACAGGGGATTTTAGAAATGTTATCTACTTGTTACTTAATCCCTGCTTACATTTTAACGTCTATAATAACAGTCTTGGTTAACTTTGTTAGTTTGAATATGATGATCTGTATTAGTTAGGGTTCATACTATGGTTTTAGAAAAGATGAAGTAGGGATCTAAAATGACTGAGCTTCTAGGGCAATCACTTGTGGTGGTAGGATAATTTGAATTCTTCTCTAATGTTTCGAACACTGTAATCAACTTATTTCTACACTTGATACATAAAGTAGTGCCTGTTGCTGTATTGCATTTATTGGGTTTATTGAATGTGAAGTACTTAGCCTTCCTCTTATGTATACCAATGATGCACACATTAAAAACCAGTTGATTCATCAATTGGTAGTGGCCAGACAACCGTAGGGATGTGGTATCCACAGATAACGGGTTTAATTCAGTCCTGATTTGTCTACTAACTCCATTTTACATAATGTATTTGATTATCTATTACTATTAGTCTTGTTTTCAATACTCCGGGGAAAGTTTGATTATTTGTAATTATTTATGGATGTACCACCCTTGCTTTTATCTAATCTCTATAAAGACTTATTATGTTTTCATGATGTGCAATCCCTTGTATTTTGTTTCACATAAAATGATGCTATGTTATCATTTAGAGAGAAATGAAGTTTTGTTACCCATCTATTCTGTACAAGGATGATGACTATTTAACATGCACTACCAGCTGATCTCTCTTCGGTGATGACACTATTGTCAGATAGAGTTGTAGACTGGGGCTCTTCACCCTAATTTGGCGTCAACGAGTATTCTATTAGTCAGGGTTCATGTCAAGGTTCATATTGTAGTTTTAGGCAAGATGAAGTAGGGCTCTAAAATGGCTGAGCGTCTATGCTGCTTAGGGCAATGATTTGTGGTGGTAGGATAATTTGAATTCTTCTCTAATGTTGTTTGTGAACACTGTAATGAATTCTACACTTGAAGTAGTGCCTATTGCTGTATTGCATTTATTGGGTATTGAGTGTGAAGTACTTATCCTTCCTCTTATGTATACCAATGATGCACACATTGAAAGCTAGTTGATTTATCAGTTGGTAGCGGCCAGACAACCGTAGGGATGTGGTATCCACAGATAACGGGTTTAATTTAGTCCCGATTTGTCTACTAACTCCATCTCACATGGATGTATTTTGATCACTATTTGATCACTACCTTGTTTTAATTGTTATTCTGTTTTGTTCAATAGAGAGCTTTAAATTATCACAATTGGTGTGGTTTGTGTATGTTGCATGTGGTTTTAAACGAAGGAACTTAATATAGTTATCAGATTGTAAAGGGGTGGAGGAACTTGAATAATAAATTGTGTAGGTGGCCATGGCATAGATATGACTAAAATAAGTCATTGTGGAGAAACATTAGTGTTATAATGTGGTTCTAAAATGGTTCATTTTAGCCGCATCTATGTCATGAACAACTTCATATAGTATCAAGAATCCTCCTTATTTCCATTTGCACATTAGAAGTAATGAAACCTATGGTGTATATCTTCGTTTAAACATGTGTACCGGTCCTCTGTTGTAATCAAAAAGATCGTTAACCTTAAAAATCAATTGCTAGGTTAAAAGATTAAAAACATATTAGAAACCAATTATTTTCTTTGTTAAATGTGGTCTCATGTACAATTTTAGATACAGTAATTAGTCTGCTGTCCATAATCCATACCATATGACAGGTAGTAGCAGGATAATGTAAGACACCATTTTTCTTCCTTGATTATTGAAGGTTGCAGTCAAGTATGTTTATCTAGCTTGTAATGTGACTTCGCTTGCGTGTGAAAAATCCTTTTAGCAGACTTTAATTTTGTATCCTTTTTAGCATTTTATTTCTGGGCTAATAGATATCTTTGATTTTTGCTGTTAAATTGTGGATATGGTTTTTTATGCAAGTTGGAGGGGCCTTGTGTGGGGTGTGTTTGAGGTGTAGTAGAATAGCATTCAAAAGCAATACTTGCATATAAACATTGGTTATTCCTTGTTGATCACCTCAGTGTGAGTAGTCAGTGGCAATTGATTGCGCATTCATGGGTTTGATTGGGGTACTAGTCTTTGACATTGTTCCTGCCAATGAAAATGATTTAGACTTGGTAGTTTAAGTAGGTTGAGTGAGTTTGCTGTGTTCAAATGAAACTTTTATATCTGTAGTCTGTAGTCTGGTTAAAGTAAGGTTTTTCTTGTTGCTATATGGTTCAAGTAGGGTTCTTATTACTTTTTGATCACCTCATTGTGAGTAGTCAGTGGCAATTGATTGCGCATTCATGGGTTTGATTGGGGTACTAGTCTCTGACAATGTTTCTATTTGAACACCCATATTGCCAGTGAAAATGATTTGGACTTTGGTAGTTCAAGCAGGTTGAGTGAGTCAGCTGTGTGAAATAAAACTTTTATACCTGTAGTATGATCTGTTGTAGTGTGGTGACCAAGTAGGATTTGAGTTTTCATGATAGTTGGAAGAGTGCAGGGAGGTGTGGAACTGTTACACACTGAGGCCAAGCATAAAAAAACTCTCTCATTGACTTTGGCCGTTGCAGTGGACTAATTAGCGTTTGACAATTTCTCGTGTTTTCTCTTGCAAATATCTTCTGTGGATCTTCATTCTTAGCCTCTTTTGCCGGATAATCCCCGACTACTTCTGTTTCTTGATCTTTACTCGGTTTGCTTTTATTTGTTTTCAACCTCTTTATCTGTTTGTGCTTTCTACTGGTTTCCGTCTTCAGTTTGGTCTTCATTGTTAACTCTTATTTCAGTTATTGCTACCTAACTTTCACCAGTAAGACTTGGTTGTTCCTTGTTGATCACCTCATTGCGAGTAGTCAGTGGCAATTAATTGCGCATTCATGGGTTTGATTCGGGTACTAATCTCTGGCATTGTTTCTATGTGAACCCCCACATTGCCAGTGAAAATGATTTAGACTTGGTAGTTTAAGAACCGAGTGAGTCTGTTGTGTGAAATGAAACTATTCTATTTGTAGTCTGGTCACCAAGTAGGGTTTGAGTTTTCGTTGATAGTTGAAGGACTGCAGGGAGGTGTGGAACTGTTAAAACTTAAAACACTGATTATGGTATGTTCACACTGATTTGAAGAAGCAAAATGCCAGGCAGTTCTAAGTTATGTTCTCATACTTTTGAGTGTCAGGTCTCTCACATAAGTATGAAATCTTGACCTTGTCAGCCTTATGAATTAGAGTGGCCTAGGAAATTATCATGTAGCATAATTTTTGTGGGAAAATAATCATCAGCATCAGCTACAATCAAATATTAGTAACGGGTCGAACGTTTACTATTAAATGTTAGTTGTTCAGTTTCAAGGATTGAATGTACTAATGTTTTCAATCATAGTCGTTGATAATATATCTACTTGTTTATATAAAGGTAGATAATTTTTTACCAATTCGGGAAGTTTGGCTGGGTTGCTATATTTATCTGTGGCCTTGACCAATTAATCTTGTTAAGTATGTACTCAGTAATCTTTCAGTCCAGTTTATGTCTAGTATGGTTTTTTGTCTCAATATTATTGTTATGTACCTTTCATTGACGGAGCAACCAAAATGTAGAACCGTTTACATATATGCAGAGCAGGCGGTACATGTTCATGTGTTTCCGTCAATAGTCAAGACTTCAGCAACTGTTGCATCAGCATCTTGTCCAGCAACTGTTGCATCAGCATCTTGTCCAGCAACTGTGATACTAAATGTCTCTTCAATGTACAGAAACGACCTTAAGTCCATTTATTGTTGGATCAAATCCAAATGTAATGCCATCGACTTCATGTGTACTACGGCAATTACGGCGGAATCTTTGGGTCTCTTAACGGCAGCGCGGATGGTTCATAGAAATGGTTGGCAGAATGTGTGGCTTGAGGCGGATTTAAAATCTATGCTCCAGATCTTACATAATGGACAACTACAGGCCCCTTGGTTTTTACAAGGAATCCTTTATGAGGCGGTGATGCTTCTCCGTCAAATCCGATCTCTTACTATTACTCACGCTTATCGAAAAGTGAATCAGGCGGCGGATGAGCTGGCCAATGAGGCGGTTCGAAGACAGACGCAACATCCACATAATCCTACAACAGTTATCTGGGACGCTGTTACACCCCCGTTTTTATCTCAATTCTTACATAATGATCGTATGCACACCACGAGTTGTACCTTACTGTCTCTGACCCTGTAATGGACTCGTTTAATCTTCAAAAAAAAAAAAAAAAAAAAAGACTTCATGTGTACTAAATCAAATGACAGTGGTGAAATCGATAATATCTCCTCCGACTTCTTCTAGTAACATGACAGAGTTTGATGAAAGATGCCAAAAAAATAACTACGTTTCAAATGGCTACGTTTCAATTTTACCCCATTGTCGTTTCAAATGGCTACATTTCAAGTTTACCCCATTGTCCAGTAGATGATTCTCAAACACCAAGAAGCTGATAAAACAATTGAAACATGAGTAATGGTGCAACTGTGTATCCAAAGTCCAAACACCGGCACGTGTCAAATGGATTGGGCTTCTTTATCAGTGGGCTTATGGGTACATGGTTTCTTTATCAGTGGGCTTCTGCCTCTGGAGTAGTTGCTTGTTTCCATTCCATATATGCAGAGTTTCATTCAATAGAAGTGGGCTTCTGGGTACATGGTTTCGTTACCAGTGGGCTTCTGGACTCAACTACTGTTGCTTTTATCGTCGCATCTTCGATGTCTGTTACATTGAAGAGTTTTAACTCTCCCCGTATGTAATCAAGTAATCCTCCTAGATACTTACGAAAAAGTTCATCACTGTCAATATCTAATTCTAACATCAAAGCTTGATGATAGAACTCAGCAGTGTATTCTTGTACACTTTGGTTGTATCTTTGTCGAAGATGTTGCCACTTGTACCACCTTTCTTCAGCATAACCAACAGGATAAAAGTACTTCCTCATAAGTGCTTTAAACTGCTGCCAAGTCATAGCTTCTGCCTCTTTCTTCTTCTTGTAAGCTTTCCACCAGATGAGTGCATGCTGTGATAGCTTAAGACTAGCAAAAGTGATCTTTTGTGACTCAACAAATTGGTGGACAGTGTAATAGGTCTCCATCTTATCAAGCCATCTGTCCAACTTTTCGGCATCTATTGTGCCGTCATAATCTGAGATTTCAAGCTTGACTTCAATCTTCAAACCCCCATATGGATTCTGGTTTGGAGTTTCTTCTTCTTCTACATCTCCTGTCTCCTTATTCCTAGGTGGTTTACCAGTGGAGTCTTTATGACTTGTAGAGCTTTGCTTCTGTAACTGTTCCATTAGAGTTCAGACTTGTAATTCTAGTTGTGCAATCTTCTCTGCATCGGTTAACTTTTTACCTTCTTCTGTTTCTCCCATCTTCTTATAATAACTTTCTCTAGGCTTTCTTGTGTCTGGTAATACTTTAGTCGATTCCCCTGATTTCGTATACTGAAACCGTGTTAAGACCATGCACCACAATAATCCCGTAAGAATCAGAACACGGCTCTGATACCACTTGATACGGAATAAATTGGTGATACCTAGAGTTTGAACTGTTGGAAGAGTTTAAACGATAAAACAAAAGAGAAAACAAACACAATAATGAATACTTAGCTTAATCTTCTTCTTTATTACTTTAGAGATTAAACTTCTTCTCAGACTTCTCTCACGTCTGGCTTACCTTCTCTATCTCACAACTCCCTTTATATATAGGGAGTTGTGGCTTACAAGTTTGAACTATATTAGGATAAGAAATCCTACTAGTTTAAGAACTTGACTAAACTTGGAAATCAACTAGAGTTTCCTAACTTACACATCTTCTAGATACTGATCTAAGCCACAGTTGTAGCTTGGCTAACCCCCTTGGGTTAATGGTCTTCTTCTCTTGATACTCTTGTATCACTACTATCGGTTCCTACTATAACCAGGAATGTATATATTTATATATATATATATATATATATAAACAAGGGCTAAATTTTTAACTAGAGAAATAAAAAGGTTACCAATCCGGGCCGACCTCGCTTTGTATATATGATTTTTGTCCTGTTCTCGATAGAGTGTACCATCCGAGCCGATCCAGAAGTCCTTCTTATTATCCTGGTGACGCCCCCGCTCTCACCTAGTTGTCGGAGAAAGTAGAGACAGGAGTAAAGGCCTAAGCAGAGTCCCCAGCCCAACTACTGATCGAGATGGGGCCTGAGCCTGCAATAAAACTAGAGCTAGTTAGTGCCCCTGCAACTAATAAAGATAAGTGGGTGGTCAACTATGGAACATTATACGAAGTCATTTCCTTTACTTATTACATTTGCATCATATTCTTAGCCAGGGAGGGCGCGATCAGGATTCGTAAAAAAGAAGTCAAATGTTGAAAGCCCTGCATTTATTTGATATAATAAGTTATATGATTGTCGACCTCTATCATATAGCTTGGTATAGGGCTATATCTCCCTCCCTCATCTCTAGTAAAGCTCGCCTAAACCTGACGCTAGCTTGCTTTCCTTTGCTTAATTACTTGTCTTGACCTCTCACTTCAAGCTTGCTTTCTTGCTCTTTGCCTTGCTTCTCTCTCTTCTTGTTCCTTTAACTCTCTCTCTACCTAGACTCAAGTCACTCAATTCTTTATCTCATGCTTCCCTTATCCTATCCCGGAAAGAAAGCCAATGAATAATGGTGTGCTTCTCTATTTTGATTAAATCATTACCCTCCATGTCTTAATCATACTAGAGATATGGTAGGATTTGAAGAACATACAAACCCTCAAGTAATATCAGTGTTAAGATCAAATAACATTATTGGCCTTCAAATTGCTGATAAATATGGGTCCTGAATTCCTGTTCCACCTGAACAAAATTCCTTCTTCATTAATATTGGTGATTCTCTACAGGTACTAACTCATTCACATTTCAGAGAAATGAAATGTTAATTTTTTTTATGTTTGAAATTGTACTAAAAGAGTCTTATGACTGCCTCCCAACTGACAACCAGGTCCCTGAAGGTATAGTTATGAAGCTTCCTAATATTGATCCCTACTTGAATATTAAGAAACTCTTGATAACAATGATCATTATGTTAACACCCCTTCCCCTCTTCTTATCCACTACCATTTTATTTATTCCACCCCATATTGCCCAAGATATAGCATATGGAAGCACATATCATACCTTTCTAGCCAGTGATCATCTATTACGAGTTTGCCAGTGAATTAGTTGCTTCAGCACTGAGTTTTTATGCATCCAGTTCAGGTTGGTCCTTAAGATGTAATATAACCAAATTTGGCAAGAGAAGGGGAACTATAGAAATGTGCGAGATACAGTTTCTTCAGTGGTGTTGCAGTAGCATCAGTAGATTTCAATTATCTCACACTAACTTGTGTTTAAATTGTCAACATTGGAAATGGCATTTCGAACTACAAACCACACAAATAGCTACAGTTTATAGGCTCCATGTTTGATTTTGATCTCGAGCACTACGAAAGTACTCATTTGCAGTACACTATTTGTTAGGCAAAAACATTTGGCGACCACAATGGGAGATCAATCTCTCGGTCCCAGAAGATTTTTTCGAAAATATGGTTGCACTAGAGATGGCACCATAAGAAGTTCATCTCACTACGTCAAACCACACCTCTACTCCCCTCTTCACTGGTCCCTGTCACGACGATCCCGTAATAACCAATGTTGTCGTACACACACTAGCCTACATTGAAAGTTTCACCGCTTACGACAAACCAGTGAAGGAGGAGGCAACTTTTCTTATCGAAAGCATATGTGAACTCCTACACATCTCAAGAGGACAACATATAGGTGTCTATCGATTCTTGATAGATTATGAAGATATGAAAGCTAACACAATGGCTACTACAAGAAAGAATGTATTGCTCATGTCTCAGATGGAAGCAGTGAATAGTGAGCTAGCTCTCATGAAAACACAGATCAACAAACTTACTGACAACAAGTCTTGTGACGTTTGTAACGCCAAGAATGATGGCCAGCCTTCTAGTAGCAATTCTGCAAAAAAAGTTGGAAGACTACAACTTTTTGTTTAGATATCTCTTTCTTAGTAGATTATAATAGTTGGTTCCTTGTGAGAACTTGTTCTTACTTTTGCCTAAGAAATATAAACTATATCTAAAAGTAGTTTTCCTTTTCATTCCTTTTAGAGTTTTTCAGCATGTACTACTGCATTTCATTCATAAAAGTTCTTTAGATAATTATTAATGATGTTTGCAATAGTTGATATGTCTACCTCAATCTTATTGCAATACACAACTTTTTATTGCTTCGGTGATATTACAAAGTTGTGTCATGTTACAAAAGTTAAGTTTTTTTCTCACAATTAAGAAACTTTAGATTATATGAATTTTAGGGCTTCCATAAACTCAAAAACATATACTCTTTTCAAAAAATTGGCTAAGGAAAAGAGATTAGTAACAAAGAAAACTGGATACATTTAACTGTTTGTCCAAGTTAGGCTTCGTTGTTGTTCTTTATTAAATAACACCACATGGGGGAGGGTTCTTAAATGAGTTTGCGGTTAATAACAAATCTTTTTGGGGAGCGTGGATATGGAATATTATGAGAAAATTGTATCTATATTTCTCCAAAGATGAAACAACTTAGAAGTCCTCGTTCTGATTTCCTAGTTATGGCATCTTACACTTGATATGTGAGTACATCCTTGACTTGACTATCTCTAGAGGCTTGAAACTCTAAGTCTCAACTAGTTTGTCATATTTTTGTGACAAATAGGGAGAGAATACATATGGTTTCTTGTTCTCGTGGTTCACAACCATAGGGGGAGAACACTGTATTGCTTACTTATATACTTTTCGAAAGTATCAAGTAAGGGGAGTAAATATTGGGCTTCATACCAATCTGGCAAAAAGAGGTATATTGATTAAGGGGAAGTTTCGTATCAAGAATGAGTAGAATCACTTTATAAATTTTGATACACAGACTTTAAAGTTGCTCTTATTCTTACTCTTTGCACAAACAACATGTGGGATTAGCATATTAACCATGTAAGCTCGAGCATACCTTTGTGGTTGTTTGAGCTGGATAAGTTGTAGTGTTGTCTACGAATATTTTAACAGGAGTTAAAAGAATACATCAAGACTCAAAGGAGAAGTTGAAGAATTCAAGAAATCAAGAAACATCTGGGTTAGATCTTTATTGTATATCTTTTGAATCCATATGTAAATTGGTTCCGTCACTAAAATTGACAAAGGGGGATATTGTTAGGGCATTGTCCGGTCAAACCCACTAGCGTTGGTATGTCAAGCTAGTTGTCAGTTTTAGGTGTCAAAACACAATTCTTGATTTAGCCTACTAGAGTTTAGATTTCGGAATTGGTATGTAGACAAAGTAGTATAGACCTTGAAGACGAAGACAATGATTATAAAGAAGACATCAAATATTCTTCATCGACAGTAATTAGAAAGAAAATCGTTCGTTATGGAAATTAGGTAATAGCTTTCCCAACAATCTGAGAAATGATCAATAGCTGACCTGAGAGAATGATCAACCGAAGAGGTATTGAGACACGACCAAAGACTCTTACAGATGGGCAGCAGAGGAAAATTAAAACTTGACAAGCGATATCCGGCACAACCAGTATCTGGCACAACCTAGTCTGTATGTGCATTAGTGGAGTCCCTTAGCAGAATCAGGAGTGAGATTAACTACGGAAAGAGAGACAGGGCGCTAAAATATCCTGAAAGTTCAGGCTTTGACACTACTAACCGCTAGAGTTGCAAAACAAAACTGATTTTTTTTTTTTTTGAATAAACAATTACAAATCGAACTGATGAGTATTCATGATTTAGACAAGTCTTAAGCTGTATAAGATAGCTCTGTTTCACTGGCTAATGTCATCAGCTGTTTCCTTTTTGGTTCTTACTTACCTTTCAGTACTTTTTAAGCTCACGTTTACCGTTCTAATTAGTTTTAAGTCACAACACTGATGTGCATCGTTAATCCAATACAAAATGTTTAGCATATCTACAACATGGGTCCATCCAAGTTTTATCATCATCTACACATTTAATTTATACTTAAAAACTAAGCTAACACCTACCCTTTGAGGTTTATCACTAGTTCCTCTCGTTAGTATTTTCATTGCAGGGGGTTGATGCTATGGTTTTCATATGAAACACCAATACGGCAATACTACATCATTAGAAGCAATGAAAGGTGGTTCAACCATCATCAGATTAGGTAAAGTGTACATACTGAGATTATGTACCCCATCGATTGATATAATTGAAGTTAATGATCACGAGGGATCATTATGAGTGTGCTGTGAGATCTGTGCCAGTGCGGCAGGTACAACATAGACAATTCATTTCACCAGGTAAAATTTCATCAAATAGAAAAGCTGTCCTGAAATCCAATTCCCTAACCAATTGAGCAAACAAACCCATCACCTAAAATTAATGGAAATTATAAGATGAATAATTCCATTAAGAAAAAAACAATCAGATAGCAGACTTTTTATTTACTTAAAACATGGAATTCAGCCACAATAAAACCAATACACATGTAAACAACAGTAGATAAGAAGATGCTAAGAGGACTTCCCTCAGTTGCAGGGTTGTCCACGCATACATGATAACAAAACTGGCGCTGCTCCACATCCACAGCCAAGAGATGAACTTCTCTTGTGTCTCCTTCCAACTTCTGATCCGAACTGACTTGACTGGGGAGGAGCAACTACCCCATTGACAAATAATGGGTTTGCGAATTCACCATGCTCACCAGTCATTGGTCTTTGATTCCTTGTGTAACTGTTAGCTGCTTTTCTTTCCACTTGAAGGAAATGACCAAGGGATGGAGGAGGAGTTTCTATATAAGTATCACTAGGCTTTGAGCATAGAGAAAATAACCATGTCTTGGGTTTAAGCTTCTTCTTCTTCTTACTTCCCATGGATTCTGCTCTTCTTCTTCCTCTAATAGATCTCCTAGAAAATTCTAAAATGCTAGAAACACCAATGAGACTCCCAAGTGTAATGCTCTTGTCATGGAAGAAAGATCCAGTGGACTACATAACATAAAAATCAATGAGAAATAATTAAGTGCACGCACACAGGAAAAGACCAGGTGGAAACAAAGATGAAAGTATGGGAACAGAATACGGTGGTGGATTAAATGATTCAAGTGTTTCAGTCATAATCTGGTGTGTCCACATGCTTTTTCTAAGGAAAACTGTTCTTAGTCTTGTTGTTTTCATAATTCTTGTTATATGTATGGATTGAGTCTGCCCCCCACATTTACTAGTGGTAAGATTAGAGAATTTCACCATGTTAGATTTTCACTGTGAGCTCATAAAGGAAGCAATGGTTTTTCCGTATAGATCGTTTCATCTGTACATATAGCAATGCAAAATCCAAGAATTCAAAGAACATCATCATGGGAAGACCTACAACTTGAGAAGAACAGTTTTTCTTATCTACAAATTTCAATTTACAAGGACATGTATTCTTATCAAGCCCTAACTTTTTAAAAGCTTTCCCTTGCAAATGAACCATCAAATCAATCAAGAATAATCATACAACGGACAGTAAACGCAAAAAAAAATGAAAGAAAAAGAATGCCCTAAAATCAAGAACAGTAGTTGTAATAGGTCTTTGTAATTTTTGTTTTTCTAATTTACCTCTGTATCTAAATCCGATGAAGAATCTGTTGAGGAACCCGGGGAGTCGCCAGTTATGAATGTGTTGGATGACATAGACCCAGAAAAATTACGATTCCTCCTCACTAAACCAACTCTTACGTTCAATGGTTGCAATCCTAATGGCCATCCACCTTCCTGCAATCCAAATCAAACAACAATGACTACAATGTAATGAAAAAAAGATTAAGAACCCAACACACAGAAAATCGAAAAGCTAGAGAAAATGAAATTACCTGAGCCATTAGTAACAAGTACTTGAGCTATTAAATCACTATAGGATATAAATCAAGTGAATGAAGGGAAGTCACCTCAAAGAAAACCCAATAACGAAAAATCTATCATTCCTATTTTTCTGAACTGAATCAGTAGTCACCTCACAAATCAACACAATGTGAACTTCAGATATATGCAAAAATGTTCAGTCTTCACACAGCCACACTCGAAGAAGAAAGAATTAATGGAAGCCTAAAGTAGTGGTTTAGATGTAAAACTCTGACCACCTAATGATTTCAGTCAAAAAAAAAAAAAAAAAAAGAAAGAAAAAAAAAGAAACAGAATAATTCGTACTAATAAGAAGAAGAAGAAGAAAAGAGAGATAACCTGAGTCCCTACTTACCTGACCAGTCTACTTTTCTTTCTTTTTTCTTCTTCCTTTTTGTCAATTACAAATATATCCTCATCACAGATTCATATATATTATACTCCCTCCGTCCCATATAAATTGAGTTAGTTGGGATTTGCACAATAATTAAGGCAAGGAAGAGAGAGATTTTTTTTTTCATGTTTACCCTCAACTATTGTTATTATCTTACCTTCACTCTCTCTCATAGACCACTCTTCTTTTAATTTAGGAAGGGTAGTTTTGAAAGTTCATGGTATAAAATAGAACTAGCTCAATTTATGTGGGACAAAATCAAAATAGAACTAGCTCAATTTATGTGGGACGGAGGGAGTATATACTTCGAGTAAATCCTTACGGACCGAGAGAAGTAACCCCCTCCCTCACCCATACTCGGTCTTGGGCCCCCCCCCTCCCTCTCTTGAGCCCCCCCCCCTCCTCTCTCAGTTTCTGTCAACTGACCGAGCGAGCTCGGTCAGTGTAGCATTGCTCGGAAAGTACCCTAGAATGCCGGTAAATGTCCTCCAAGCAATGCTGCAGGGACCGAGCCTTTCGGTTTTTTAACCGAGGCTGAGAGAGGAGTGGGGGAGGCTGAAGTGGAGGAGGGGGGGCCCATTGACCGAGGCCGAGAGGGGAGGAGGGTTATGGACCGAGATTCCCTCGGTCCATAGGGATTTATTGATGTCCTCCAAATACGGGAGTCATGTACATACTCTGTCCTGTAATCATTGTCCCCATTGTAAACAATCAAAAGTCTGATTCTGCATTTAATGCAAACACACTAGCAAATTTTCTGTGGAACTCAAATTAACGTGGGTTATGATGATCCACCAAAACAAATGGTCGAAAAGTTGTGAGTATACATCACACCAGCAAGTTTTATATTATAAGTGGGTTAATATGACTCAACGATTGATCCACCAAAAAAAAACAAATAGTCAAAACTGTGGGTCTTACAGAATGGGAAATGGGTACCTGAAACAGTGGGACCTAACCAGTGCATGAAGCACACATGCTCAGGCTGTCTCCATATCTTTTTGGACATAAGGTAGGACAAACAAGTCGTACTAGAAAAATGTGGAGGCCATTTTAGTCTACCACTAAGAAACCACCGGACAAGGGCGATAAAAAGGAGGGGAAGAAGGCTTTAAAGATAGAGCACTTGTAATTATGCTTGTGCTAGTTTTTTTACCTATTGTGTTAATCATTTTCTTTAAAGGAAACAATCGGACTCATGACTACCTATTGCTATGAAATTTAGACACGAAAGATCGACGACGACTGACAATAACGAAACCAAAAAAACTCTATCCCAAATTAAATAAATCGAAACAAAATAATCGAAGATAAACTTGATTTTTAGTAAATTTCCATGAAGTTATGAACCTCATAACCGAAAACACAGACACATTTAGATGACCCTCAAACATGGCCCGCCCCTAGTTCAACACTTGATAATTACTTTAAAAATAACTTGGTTATCCCCGCCCCCACTTCACATTATTACATCGGCCATGCTCAGATCTTGAATAATACCTAACAAACAACTAAATACACACAAAAAGGCTTATCTTATCGAAAACGATAGACTAACAGTGTTTGGGTTATTCTGAAGTGATGCAGCACATCCAATACTTGTTGCCCAAGAATATTAGAGTTTATTTCTTTTGGTACAAGTCTTTCTAGAATGTTCTGTTAGATAGAGTTTATCTTTATTTTATTTAGAGTTTATCTTTATTTATAGTTTATCTTAATTTAGGAAACCCTAATTCTAGCCTATATAAATAGAGGCTATCATCTCTTGTAAAATACACATTATTATTATCAATCAACTATTATTCAGTTATCAAACTTCTCAAACCCCTCATCTCTTTTTATTAATCTTCTTCTTCTCAACTTTTATTCTTTTCTCATCTTTTGCAATCTCCGTATTGCTTTCTTCTATTGGTACTACATTAGTTGGTATCTAGAGACTTGTTCTTTAGATTTTGATCTAAACACGATCTTGGTATAAGCTTCCGCAACCCTACTTTTTGTTTTTTTTCGCAACCCTAATTTTTGTTTTTCGCAACCCTAGTTTTCAGGAAAAAAAAAAAAAAAAACTAATTTATTTTTTATTTTATTCCGAAAATCAGAAAAAAAAACCATAATTTATTTATTATTTTATTCCGAAAATCAGAAAAAAAAAAAAAAAAAAAATTTTTTTGCAAACCCTAGTTTTTCATCTATAACTCTGTTTTCTATCAATGGATGATACTACTTTCAATACAAAGTTTGATGCTCGTTTAAAGAAGTTTTCTGAAGATTTTTCGAAGGATTTAACAACTAAGTTTGACAACAAACTTACTGACTTTAAATCTGATTTCTCTAAGTCACAAGAAAGGTTAGAAGATAAACTAAATAAGCTTTTCAAGTTTCTCAAGATTCCAGAAGAAAAAGAAGATACAGAAGAGATTCCTAAAAAGAATTCTTTTGTTCACAACGATGATATCCCACCAGAGATATTAGCTGCGTTGAAGAAAAAGTTACAACATGAAACTTTTATTGGTCATACCAAAAAGAAGTCCTCTGTTGTGCAACTTGATAGTGACGAAGATGATACACTTGAAGATGAACAAGAGAAGAGTTGGACGGAAGACAGAAGACTTAAAACTGGTCAAAGTCCTTATAGCTCCTTACCAGAATATAAGTTGAAGGCTGACATACCATCTTTCAATGGTAGTTTCAAAATTGAAGAATTATTGGATTGGTTTTATGAAGTCGAGGCTTTCTTTCAGTTCATGGAAGTACCTGACCAATCTAAAGTGAAGCTAGTTGCTTATAAACTTAAAGGCGGAGCTGCTGCTTGGTGGGAAAAGCTATGTGAGGATCGAAACAAATATGGCAGACCTCCAGTTCGTACATGGGAAAGAATGAGGAAGTTACTCAGAGATAAGTTTCTACCTCAAGATTATAGACAACAACTTTTTGTGAAATTACAAAGTTGTCAGCAAGGAGCAAGATTAGTTGAAGAGTATGTAGCTGATTTCTACAATTTGGTGGCTCGTAACCAATTACATGAATCTGAAGAGCAGTTGGTTGCAAGATTTATTGAAGGTTTGAATCGTTTGATTCAACATGGTATGACACAATCTGTATTTACCATGGTAGAAGCTATACAACAAGCTATCAAAATAGAAAGGCGTCTTCTTCGTTCTGCAAAGCCTCCACAGCCTCGTCAAACTCGTTATCAAAGCTACAGAGCTTCACAACCTTATTCGGGTACGTATCAAGATAACTCACCATCTTATGGCACAACCTATAGTTCTCAAGAGGATGTTTCGTATCCGTCTTCTCGTCCACATCAACAACAACCAATCAACTTTACTCAAACACCAATGCCAGCCAATACGTCTGCTATACTCCCACCTCCTGTTGAGAATACTGCAATCCAACAAGCAAATTCTAAGCCTACACCTGTACGTTTTTCTAACAGAAGTCAACAACAATTTCCACCTCTTTCTAAACCAACAAACGTTTATTCTAAGTATAGAGGAGATAAGTGCAATAGGTGTAATCAAACAGGGCATACTTCTGCTGATTGTCGTAAGTTTAATGGTTTTATTGGTGGCACTCAACCATACTCTGAATCTGAAGAGCTGGACACATTTGATGAAGATGAAGGTGATGAAGATGAGTCTCCTGATATTCATGAAGTTTATGCAGAAAAATATATGGGTATGATCCGTCCACTTATGCTTACTCAACCTTGTTATTCTCAGAGGCATAGCATATTTAGAGCAAAGTGCTTTATCGGTGATACAGTTTGTGAGATGATTATAGACAGTGGAAGTGTTGATAACTACATTGCTGCTCATGTAGTTCGGAAGTTAGAGTTACCAGTTACTCTACATCCAGAACCTTATTCAGTTGGATGGGTTAATAGTTCTTCATCTCAAAAGATTACTCATCAATGTGTGGTGAATTTCTCTTTTCCTGGTTATGAAGATACTGTTTTGTGTGATGTGATAGACATGAATGCTACACATCTTCTTCTAGGACGTCCATGGCAATATGATATTCAAGCAGTACACAACTGTTTTGAGAATACATATACTTTTCTTTGGAAGGGTAAGAAGAAAGTTCTTTGGCCTTCCAAATCTACTTCAATGATCAAGGAGCATTGTGATGAGAAGACTAGTGCATTGGTGGCAACGATCTCTAAATCTTTAGCCAATACTCATACTCTAAGCTCTCATGAAGACACTAAACCGATGGTTGAGATCCCTATTCAGGTACAACCTTTATTGTCTAAGTATCATGCTTTGTTTCCAGAGGAGTTGCCTATCACCTTGCCACCTCTAAGAGATTTGCAACATCAAATTGATCTTGTACCTGGAGCTTCTCTACCTAATCAAGCTCATTATAGGTTAAGTCCTTCAGAACATGAGATCTTACAAGGGCAAGTTAATGATTTACTAGCTAAAGGACTGATTAGACCTAGCAATAGTCCTTGTGCTTGTCCGGCATTCTTGGTGCCTAAGAAGGACAACGGTTGGAGAATGTGCATTGATTGCAGAGGTTTGAATCGTATAACCATTCCATATAGATTTCCTATTCCTCGTATTGATGATATGATAGATTTGCTGTCTGGTTCTACTGTCTTCACTAAGCTTGATTTGCGTAGTGGATATCATCAAATAAGAATTAGAGAAGGAGATGAATGGAAAACGGCATTCAAGACACGAGAAGGATTATATGAATGGCTTGTTATGCCATTTGGGTTGTCTAATGCTCCGAGCACTTTTATGCGACTGATGAATCAGGTTCTACAACCATTCCTTAGCAAATTTGTTATAGTTTACTTTGATGATATCTTGATTTTCAGTCGAAGTGAAAAAGAACATCTCAATCATCTTTCTAAGGTATTGAAGGTGTTATATGATAACTCCTTATTTGTGAATTTGAAGAAGTGCACATTCATGTCTTCAGAAGTTACTTTCTTGGGCTATGTAGTTTCTTCTAAGGGTATTCATGTGGATTCTTCTAAGGTAAAAGCTATAAAGGAATGGCCTATTCCTACTTCCATTAAAGATGTGCGTAGTTTTCATGGTTTGGCTTCATTCTACAGACGTTTTGTGAAGAATTTCAGCACCATTGCAGCACCTCTTACTGATTGTTTGAAGAAAGAAAAATTCCTATGGACAGAAGAAGCTGATAAGAGTTTTAATACTCTTAAAGAGAAATTATGCTCAGCACCAATTCTTGTTATGCCAGATTTCTCTAAACCTTTTCAAGTAGATTGTGATGCATCTATAGTTGGCATTGGCGCAGTATTATCACAAGATGGACATCCAGTTGCTTACTACAGTGAAAAGAATTCTGATACACAGAAGAAATGGTCTACATATGAATTGGAATTGCTTGCACTTGTTCAAGCACTTAAGCAATGGCACACTTACTTGGTGCATCGTGAGTTTGTTATCAATACAGACAACCACGCTTTGAAATTTTTACAGACTTCTGCAAAGGTAAATCGTATGCATGACAGATGGTTATCAACAATTAACAAGTACACCTTCTCTATTAAGCATAAGAGTGGAAAGTTAAATCAAGTTGCAGATGCTCTAAGCAGAAGAAGTCATCTTCTTGCGACTATTCGCAATGATAGTTTTGCCTTTGATTATATCAAAGACATATACGCTGATGATGTGGATTTCAAACCAATTTGGGAGAAGTGCAGTTCACTGTCTCATGGAGTTGATGATTTTCTCATTCAAGATGGTTTTCTTTTTAAAGGTAATCGTCTTTGCATCCCTAATGGTTCTTTGCGTCTTCATCTAATTCGTGAATTGCATGGATGTGGACTTGGTGGACATTTTGGTCGAGACAAAACAATATCACTTGTTGCAGCAAGGTATTATTGGCCTTCACTCAAGCGTGATGTTCAGAAATATGTACAGAAGTGTATGGTTTGTCAGCAATCAAAAGGTACAGTTCAGAACACGGGTTTATATACTCCTTTGCCAGTGCCTGAGGCTCCATGGGTTGACGTTAGCATGGATTTTATTCTTGGTTTACCACGCACTGCAAAAGGAAATGATTCCGTCATGGTAGTGGTTGATAGGTATTCTAAGATGGCTCACTTCATCGCTTGCAAGAAGACTACTGATGCTTCTAATGTAGCATATTTGTTCTTCAAAGAAATAGTTCGTTTGCATGGGATTCCGAAATCCATTACTTCTGATCGTGATACTAAGTTTTTAAGTTATTTTTGGAAAACCTTGTGGATGCGTCTGGGAACTAAACTTCAGTTCAGCACTACTTCTCATCCTCAAACAGATGGCCAAACTGAAGTGGTTAATCGTTCTTTGGGTAATTTGATTCGTGCTAAGTGTGTTGAAAACAACAAGCAGTGGGATACTCTATTACCTCATATGGAGTTTGCGTTTAATACATCAGTAAATCGTTCTACGGGTAAGACTCCATTCGAAATTGTCTACTCTAAAGTACCAAATCATATCCTAGACTTGGTAGTACTTCCTAAGAGTAATGACTCCAATTTTAAAGCTGATAACATGATTGAAAAGGCATCTAAGCTGCACGATGAAGTGAAAGCAAAACTTGAGGAGTCTAATGCAAAGTACAAGGAAGATGCTGACAAGCATAAGCGCTTCAAGACTTTTCAGGAAGGAGAATTGGTCATGATTCATCTCCGAAAGGAAAGGTTTCCAGTTGGAACCTATAACAAGACCAAGATGAAGAAGTATGGTCCATTCAAGGTATTGAAGAAAATCAGTGACAATGCTTATGTGATTGATCTACCGAAGGATTGGAACATTTCCAATGTGTTTAATGTTCAAGAGATCTTCACTTTTCATGGAGACAATAATGAACTCTTTGTTCTTTCAGCCAACTCGAGGACGAGTTCTATTCAAGAAGGGGGGACCGATGCAGCACATCCAATACTTGTTGCCCAAGAATATTAGAGTTTATTTCTTTTGGTACAAGTCTTTCTAGAATGTTCTTTTAGATAGAGTTTATCTTTATTTTATTTAGAGTTTATCTTTATTTATAGTTTATCTTAATTTAGGAAACCCTAATTCTAGCCTATATAAATAGAGGCTATCATCTCTTGTAAAATACACATTATTATTATCAATCAACTATTATTCAGTTATCAAACTTCTCAAACCCCTCATCTCTTTTTATTAATCTTCTTCTTCTCAACTTTTATTCTTTTCTCATCTTTTGCAATCTCCGTATTGCTTTCTTCTATCGGTACTACATTATAATTACTTTGCCAAGGGCAGGAATATGGATCCTTTAGTTTGCAAATAACACTGTGCAAACCTGAGAAAGTATTGAATTGTTTTATTACTGAATAACTGAGATACTATTAAAATGTAATGACAGGGTAGTTATCCACTAATATTTGACTGAGTTATTCCGCTGACTTGACCTTACAAAACCATACATGGGTAGAATATCATAGTCAATCAATATCTCGATCTTGCTAGTTTCCTCAAACATCCTATTTGTGCTATTTTATTCAAA
>JAJJMA010306226.1:21753-34120 GCA_023529015.1 Papaver nudicaule | reverse complement strand
GGCGCAACAAAGATGTTATTAAGGCCCTCTTCTTCATTTCTTCGGAAACCTTGGAATCTAGGACAACCCCAGATTTTGAGAAACTTGAGTTTAGGTTGCAATATATGTAGTGGTAATGACTCCAGCTCTACAATTCCATTTATGTTGAGAGATTTCAGAAAAGTGAAAGTGTTGTTACCAATTGATCTTAGTATCAAAGCATTGCTGAACTTAACCTTCAACCACTGGAGAGAGGGAAATACAATTGGCAACGTTGTCAACTTCCTGCATAATTTAATGGACAACACCTCAAGGCAAGGAAAAGAAGCTGAAGATGGCTCCACCCATTCTTTTAGGTTGTGCATCATATCGAGACTCACAGCTTTCAGGTGAGGAAGTTGTCCAAGCCCTTCCAGTTTTTCACATCCATTGCAATTTCTTAATTGAATTTCCACCAAATTCGGCAAATGCAATAATATGGTACCGATCATCATCCATGATGGGAGCTTCACACCATTATAGCCATCAATCATCAAGTGCTCCAAATTAGAATGTGGCTGGAGGCCTTCCAATATAACTTCATCATGTTCAGCATCGTAATCATCAGTGTCTTCACCATGAGATCTTGACTGCCAGTGTAACTTCAAATTGAATATATCTTGTTTTCCCTTCAACATTGTTCCTTGGGCATCCTCTGTTTGGTCACTCACATTGTCCAGATTGTAAATGTGTAGTTCGCCTCTGCATCCTTGGAGAAAGTGTAAACCAACAAGCTCTCCAATACCACCTCCAACTTCAGTGTCTTCCGTTCTCCTTACGACATATTCCTTTAACGTACGAAGACCAGTCAGTTTTCCAATGCCTCTTGGCGTTTCTTCTCTATGACCCTCGTAATCGAGGTGCTCCAATTTAGTCCAAATTTTTATGTCTTTGGGAAGCTCACAGTACCATAAATTTACATTCACTAAATTCTGGAGCCCGACAGAACAAGACTCGGGCAATACTCTGATCTTCGTACGCCTAAGGTCAAGGCATGTTAAATGTTTCAAATTTCCAATGTCTTCGGGTAATCCTTCAAGAAGATGGCAGTTACTGAAACTCAGTGTTCTCAAATTGTAGAGCCCGGCGATGGAGTTAGGTAGTTCTCTGATCTTTGTACCCGTGACATCAAGACGACTCAGATGTGTCAAAGCTCCTAGATTACTGGGTAGCTCTTCTAGAGGACTAGAGATGATGCTCAAGGATTCCAAGTTGGAACACTTCGTGATAGATTCCGGTAATGCTTTGAGCTTAGTCTCCTTGAGCTCAAGGCATCTAAGATATTTCATATGTTCTAAATCCTTCGGCAATGCTCCAAGATAATTACAATCCTTGAGTATCAACTTTTCCAAATTGCAACACTTAGTGATGCTCTCAGGTATTGTTGTAATCTTTGCAGAGGTTAGAACAAGCTGCCTGAGACCTTCCAAGCCTCCAATGTTCCTAGGCAAATATTCTAGAGCAGAACATTCATAGAGATCTAATGTCTGCAGATTGGAGAGGCTGGTAATAGACTCGGGTATTGATTCAATACCACCACTCTCAAAGAACTTCAGGTGCCTTAAACTTTTTAAATTTCTAATGTTGCTAGGAAACTTTGTAAGGGCTGGGACATGCAGTACAAGAGTTTGCAAATTGTAAAGTGTACAAATGGACTGAATTTCTAGAGAACCATGATACTGTAGTGATGCTAGGGAAAGGTATCTTAAATGTCTCAAGCTGGTAATAGAAGACAGGTTTTTTATTCTTTTACCATTCAGATCTAGGACACGCAAGTTGGAATTACTAAAGACACTAAAATCAATTTCCTCACAGTTGTCCGCTTGAAAGGTAAGGATGGTGCGCAACTTCTTTGCATCAAACAAGCGTTCTGCAAATGCCGATACTTTCATGTCGAAAACAAAACCCAGTTTACGAACTCTACATAAATCTCTCATGCTAGTAAAATCTTTCATGTTAGAAACCTTCACTACTGCACATTCATGATTCTCGGCTACACTTTCGGCAAGATCATGTATAAGAGCATGCATCTTGCATGTAGAAATGTTTCCATACTCATCTGTCTCTACATCCTGAAAAAATGAGTTCCACAACAAACTGTTGAAGTAATCATTTCCAACATCTTCCATTGATTTTTTGAGTCTTTCACTCTGAGATGGTTGGAGGATTAATCCTTCTGCCATCCACAGTCTGATCAATGTTTCCCTTTCAATTTCCCAATCCTTTGGGAAAATTGAACAAAAAGAGAAACATTGTTTCAAATGAGAAGGCAAATAATCGTAACTGTACCTTAATATTTGTGTGACTCTGCTCTTAACTTCGGGTATGTCCAAAATCTTGTTTTCTCTTATCATCGCCCAATCTCTTTCCTCTTTTCTTGAGTACATGAGACTTCCTAAGGTTTTCGCTACAAGGGGCACACCACCACATTTCTTTGATATCTCCTTTCCAATTCTCGTCATATTTGAGTTGAAATCTAGCGCTCCACCAGGACCAAAAGCTCTTTGGCTCATAATAGACCAACATTCATCATCTGATAGCTGCTGCAAGTTGTACGAAGAAATTTCACCCCGAACAATTGAAGCAACTTGATCCTTGCGTGTAGTGACTAAAATTTTACTCCCTTTAGCACCGACGTCTAACCAACTTTTAAGTGTATCCCATTCATGGACATTCTCATTCCACAAATCATCCAGTACCAACAAGTACTTCTTCTTGTTCAACTTTTCATGAACTTGACACACCAACTCATTCACATTCGGCGCGTCACACTTGGTCTTAGTAATGGATTCAAGGACATCTATTAAGATCTTATTGGCATCAAACTCATCATCTGAAACACAAACCCATATTCTAAGTTCAAAATGCGCCTTAATTACCAGGTCATCATTGTAGATCTGTTGCGCCAATGTCGTCTTGCCAATTCCCCCCATACCCACAATGGATAGTGTGGAAAGATTCTCATTTGACCATGATGGACTGATCAACAAGTCCATTATCTTTAATCTATCATTTTCCCTTCCAACAATCTCTGAATCATTCACAAAAGAGGGTGTTTGTGGCCTCCGACGATCACTGCCACGACTGTGAGTACTAGTACTACCAATACTACTAATTGGGTGCAACTTGGACAGAATATTGGCATCATTGACAATCCTATCTAACACATGATTAATATCTTTGATTTTACGACCCATCTTGAAACCAAATACAAGTGGATTGAAGGATTTTGAATAAAAATCACGTACCTTATCCCTCTTGCGATTGATAATTTGGCGGCGCTTAACCTCATATGAAAAATAGTCTACCACGTTTTCAGCATCATAGGCCACATCCTTGAGCCTTCTCAACCACGTTCTCACAGCATGATCATCTACTTGTTTCGTCTCAGCATCCTCTATTATCGTCAGCATCATCTCCAAGGTCTCTTGAAGATTTCTCAAGTCATTTTGAAATCCCTTGGCTGAATGTACATTTTGGGCTATAAAGGGAACAAGACCCTTTAAGATTTCTGTTACACCATTCACGAGAGCCCCTGCTGCTACTTCCATGTATCAAAACAGAGATCAGCTTATCAGAAGAAAACCGGAAACCTGAAAGATGTTAGCTCTGGAAGGCCACCACTGACAACAAGACTAGTGCACGACTTGTGAATACAGGCTATGGTGTTTATTGACTGTAAAGGCGGCTTTGACGAAATTTAGTTGTGTTTCTTTAGTGACATGTCGTTTTCTACTAAAGTAATCATCTTCAATTATTGGTACATTCTTTATGAGCATATTGATTTCTATACACCTTCCATTTCTTATCTTCCACCCACTGATCTACCTATCTCTCTCTAAGAAGCACAATAAGTTCACTTAGACCCACCTAACCAAATTTCAATTTTCTTGTGCCCATATGTACTTGGTATTTCCATGTTTTTCAATTCTACTTAACTAAGTTACAACATGTTGATCTAAACCTTACAGGCTTTGAGATAAGAACCTAATTATCAATGTCGGTCCAAAGTATAAACCTAATTGTAGTAATGGGACGTATCCTAGACCGCCTTCAAGCTCTGGAGCTTGCGGTACCACCACCACAGTCCTCATTTGCAATACAAGGTTGTCAAATTGTGAGGCTTTTTGCTTTAAAAACTATGAGTTCGAGGAAAACCCTGAATGACCAGATTTTAAAGAAACCCAATTTTACAACTTTTTCCACCTTTCTACTGTATCAATCGAAACTTTCAATCAATATAAATAAAAGACAGGGCTCGTACCTGAAATTTGTGCTTCAGGTGCAGGTGACCGAATTCGTACCTGAAATTTGTACGTTGGGGGTCTTTAGACCCAAGGGTAGAAAGGAAAGCAGGTCGGGGAATCGCAAGGCAAGTCAACAAAAACTTATCCTACAGGCCCTGGCGACTTGGAACGAAGTTGGAGGTACACAAAAGCTTGTAAGGGAGGTTTTAAAGACACCAAGGACAAGGTATTCCGGGGATGATGAGGACAAAGAGGATATCAAGAGACCGAATACCAACGTTACAACTTGTTTACGTAAGGTAGCCGATGGTCATTTCACAGCGGCGGTTAAAGCTATTAGTTCATCAGGGGTGGCGCCAAACAACGCAGATACAAGAAAAGCGCTTACAGACAAACATCCGTTCATGCCCCCTCCTACAAAACCAACTATTCCATTAAATGAGGCACCTTTAGTAGCAGAAGAGGGTACCATTCTAAGCTGTATAAAATCGTTTCCAAAGGGAACATCATGTGGAAGAGATGGTCTTAGGGCACAACATCTATTAGATGCTTTTTGTGGGGAAGGTTCAGCTGTAGCTACTGAGTTGGTTGGGGCTATCACAAGGGTGGTCAACTTGTGGCTTGGAAGGAGATGCCCGCTTAGCCTTGCGGAGTACATTGCATCAGCGCCCTTGACACCTCTTCTTAAACCAGATAAGAGTATTCGCCCTATTGCTGTTGGGACGATTTGGCGCCGATTAGTATCTAA
Organism: Papaver nudicaule; assembly: GCA_023529015.1. Taxonomy (NCBI): domain Eukaryota; kingdom Viridiplantae; phylum Streptophyta; class Magnoliopsida; order Ranunculales; family Papaveraceae; genus Papaver; species Papaver nudicaule. Next base: position 29,107 of record JAJJMA010306226.1, on the reverse strand, counting down.
AACAGCTATGAAGGGGGTAGGAAAGGACATGGTAGCATACTTACAAGACTTCCAATTCGGAGTTGGGGTCTCTCGGGGAGCGGAGGCAATTCTTTATGCAGTGAACAGGTTTGTCAATAAACATCACGGGGACCATAGCCTCACTATGCTTACTGTAGACTTCACAAATGCCTTTAACCTAGTTAATCGTACAACCATGCTTCTTGAGGTGCGAAAAATGTGCCCATCTATATCGCCATGGGTAGAATATTTGTATGGGCAATCTGCAAGATTATATGTTGGAGATTACCACATCTATTCGTCTACAGGGGTGCAACAAGGTGACCCCCTAGGACCATTGTTATTCTCGTTGGTACTTCACCAGCTCGTGACAAAACTAAGAGAACAGTGTAGATTGCATTTACAGGCTTGGTACCTTGATGATGGTACTGTCGTTGGTGATACTGAGGAAGTGGCGAGGGCACTTAAGATCATCCAAGCGGAGGGTCCTGCGCTAGGGCTTATATTGAATATTAAGAAAACAAAATTTTTTTGGCCCTCTTGTGATGGACGAAAACTAGCGGATGGGATGTTTCCTGCTGAAATCTCAAGACCGGATAAAGGGGTTAAATTGTTGGGAGGGGCTGTCAGTCTTGATGCTATGTTCGTGAAGGGACTTTCCATTAAAAGAGCAGAAAAGGCAGTGGAATTGATGCAGATTTTATCGAAGCTGCGTGATCCCCAGAGTGAGCTGCTACTTCTACGCACATGTATGGGTATTGCCAAGCTGTTGTTTGGACTTCGTATTTGCCAACCAGAATGGATGAGGGAGGCTATAGAGATATTTGATGGAGGGTTAAGAGGGGTGATTGAGGACATTGTGGTCTGTGGGGGCTCATTTTTTGGAGATTTGCAATGGAGGTTATCAACTCTACCTATTAGGTTTGGCGGACTTGGCATATATACAGCTAGTGAGGCATCCCAATATGCCTTTATAGCATCACGTGTCCAATCATGGGGTTTGCAAGATCATATTCTAAGGGACAGTGAGGTAGACGGCATGGATGATAGTTTTAACAAGGCGCTGGAAAATTTACAAGTAACTCTCCCTGATTTTGACTTTAACAACTTCACCAATAAAGACACCGCCCCCCCTAAAGCCCAAAGTGCATTGGCGAGTGCTCTTTTTGGTAAAGTAGTTAAAGACTTGAACAGAGTTTATGAGTTATCAGATAGACAAAAGGCAGTTTTCAGTTGTCTTAAGGCAGCGCATGCCCAGGATTTTCTCTTTGCTATCCCAATTGATGGCTTAGGGCAGAAGATGTCACCGTTGGAGTACCGTACCATTCTCAAATACAGGTTGATGATTCCTCTATACCCAGCAAATACAAAGTGCCCTGCTTGTACCACATGGTGCTTGGACGCCTTTGGAGAACATGCAATTCATTGCAAGGTAGACCCAGGGTTTAAACATAGACATGACCATGTGAGGGATACTTTGTACTATGCGTTGTGGAGAGCAGGTATTTCAGCGAAGAAAGAAGCGGCTGTTAATTTTTTGACAGATCCACTTGAAGGAAGATCAACACTCAGACCAGCAGATGTTCTCATTTTTTGGGTGGGCTGCTGGGAAGCACGCATGTGTCGATCTCACGGGGGTATCTCCTTTAGTCGGCATGGGGTATAATACGGTTACATCTGGACAAGCAGCACTAAAGGCTGCCTCAGGTAGGATTTCAAAACATGAGAAAGCTTGCATTGATAATGGACATGCATTTATCCCTTTTGCTTTCGATACTTTCGGTTTTCTAGCTCCAGAGGCGGTTGGACTCCTCAAGAGAATACAAAAAGTCATGCATAGCAATGTTATGACTCCAGGTTCGAAAGAATTTGTTTTTTATAGGATAGGATTTGCAATACAAAAAGGGCTTGCGGCACAACTTGTTGCTCGTTTGCCTGATAAGACCATGTAATTTCATTTTTCTTTGTTGGAAAAATATATACTTTTCCAAACATCCGATTAAAAAGGAGTTGCGTAATACTTGAACTAGTCTTTTTTTTTTTTGATGGAAAACACATACTTCATTAACTACTGAAAGAGATTACAATTCTGTTTAAAGAGTTCAGCTCCCGCTTCAGCTCTAACAAAAGACCGAAACTTGACAGATTCCGAAAGGGATTCTGTTGAGAAATTACATAGACTCTTAGACCTTGCCTCCTTGGCAATTCTATCAACAAGACTCAAATACATTCTGTTCTTGAATTGAAAGCACACCTTACTAAAAGACTTAAACTGAACACTAGCCAAATTCAAATTAACTGAAGCACTCCAATGAAGAGAGGAGATAGAGACTGGTAGGTCATTGACTGAGTTAACCAAGTTCTTGCAATCGTTATAGATGATTACAGATGACAGATTCTTCTCTTTAATCCACCTTTGAGCTTCAAGGAACGCTTTTGCTTCTGCATCTAGAGGGCAGGATGCTCTTCCTGACCCGATTCTACATTCTCTGTTACAACCTGCATTGTTCCATAACAATATAGCATAACCCATAGAATAGTTAGCTTTATCGAAAGTTGCATCAAAGGACATAATCCATTCATAATCCTGTTGGTTGACAGATTGAGCTGGTGAATAGGAAATCTGTTTACAACTTTATCATCATTCAAAGACAGATTCTCAAAGTCCCTGTTAATCTGGGAAATCAAGTCAGATGGCGATGGCATAATGTTTCTGTGAATAATTGCATTTCTGTATTTACAAATCGCCCACAGAACAAATGCGATTTTCATGTGACAATCCTTTAAGTTGTTATTAAACAACCACCCTGCAAACCAAGTTCTAATATTGTCTGAACTATCTAAATTATTTAATTGCAGGGAAAGAGCAAACCAGACAACTTTAGTGAAAGAACAGTTTACAAATTAATGCATCTCATCTTCTTCAATGTCATTGTTACAGAGTCTGCAACAAGGGTATGAGTTCTTGTTAATTTTATATATTCTTTTTCCCCCAAGGTAACACCTTTGACAACAACTTCCAACAGAACATTTTAATTCTGGGAATGACATTAAGCTTCCAAAGCTTAGTCCACAACTTGTTATTTGACTGATCTCTGTTAAAGTCAGTTAGAAATTTATAAGCTGACTTGGTTGTGCACTCCCCTGAAGGAATGGAAAGCCATCTAATCCTGTCACTGTCATTAATATTGGTAGTAATAGATAGGATTTTATTATAGGAATCTTGATCAATATATTTCTGAATGGTTTCAATCTTCCATTCCCCTTTATCATTCATCAACTGGTTAACTTTCAAAGGAGTGTCATTATCTATAACAAGAGGAAATAACATACTCTCTTGCTCAGGAAGCCAGAAGTCTTCCCATATATCGATGGAATCACCATTACAGACCTGCCATACATGATTTTTCTTAATTATCTTTAAGCCTTTTATAATACTATCCCAAATCCAAGATTTATTATAGTTTCTAAACTTTTTAAGAGGATTACAGTTATTGAAATACTTACATTTTAGTATTACGACCCAAAGCTGATCTTGATTGTTTATCATTCTCCATGCTAGGCGATTTAGGAGAGACAGATTATGCTTATGAGGGCTTCTAATTCCTAGACCCCCATTTTCCTTACTTATACAAATATTATCCCAAGATTTAGTAAAAATACAATGCTTTGGATTTTTTTTTACTCCACCAGAAATCTCTTTGAAGATTATGAATCTTATTCAGAGTTTCTTAAGGAAAAGATAAGCATTGCATTTGATAGGTTGGATAAGAACTCGTGGAGGAAGTTATAAGAACAATTCTACCAGCTTGAGCTAGTAGCTTGTTCTTCCATCCCTGCAAAGAGTTATAATATCTGTCTAGGAGAGGTTCAAAGTTGTTTGTTCTCTTCCTATCAAAAAACAGAGGAGTTCCTAAATATCTATCATTCTTAGATATTCTTTTAAACTTAAGGACTTTAGCTATTATTTTACAATGTCTATTATGCAATTTACGCGAAAAATAGACACCAGATTTTTGAAGGTTAACCACTTGACCAGACATTTCTCCAAAAATATTTAAGATTTCCATCAAGTTCTTTGCTTCTCTGATATTTGCTTTAGTAAACATAAAGCAGTCATCTGCAAAGAAAAGATGAGAAATGGCTGGAGCATTTCTACTAACTTTTATTCCTGAAATTTGACCTTTGTTTTCAGCATTGTACATTAATCTAGATAGAATTTCCATCACTAAAATAAAAATGTAAGGGGAAAGGGGATCCCCTTGGCGAAGACCCCTTTCCACCTTGAATTGGTTTCCTGGAACTCCATTAAGAAGAACAGAGAAAGAAGTAGTAGTGATACATTGCATTATTAATTGAATCCAATCATCACAGAAACCTAGACAGAATAAAATTTTCTCTATAAAGGACCATTCGACTCTTTCGAATGCCTTGGAGAGGTCAATTTTAAGAGCTAGAAAACCATTCTTGTTCTTTGTTGTTTTCATTATGTGTAACAACTCATGAGCAATAATTATATTGTCTGTAATCTGCCTTCCAGAAATGAAGGCAGATTGATTCTTGGAAACAATTTTATCTATGAGAGGTTTCATACGATTAGCTAAGATTTTAGACACTAACTTATAGATGGAGTTACTTAAGCTAATGGGTCTAAAGTCAGAAGGGGAGGAGGGATTTTGAACTTTAGGGATCAGGGTGATGAAGGTATAGTTCAATGATTCAAGAAGTTGTTTTGATCTAAAAAAACTCCTGTATAGTATTAACTATATCCTGTTCCACAGTTTCCCAATTACTAAAGAAACCTGGGGGATATCCATCCGGTCCTGGAGATCCCCATTGGTTCATGCTTTTTAAAGTTTTTCTTATTTTTTCTATACTTGGAATTCTCATAAGGTTGTTATTATCTTCCTCTGAAATGCAGGGTTGGATAATATCACATAAAATATCATCATGAAAAGAGCCACTAAACTTTCCAATGTCAATAAAGTGATCCTTAAGCATTGTATTAAGTTGATTAACATCTTCAATCCAAAGACCTGATTTATCCCTAAGAGTATGGATATGATTGACTCTTCTTCTATTAGAAGCACATTGATGAAAGTAGGCAGTATTTAAGTCATAATCTTTTAGAAACTTGTCTTTAGAGAGGAGATTCAAGTAATCTCTCTCTTTTATACCAAGTATCTAACATAGATTGAGTTTCTTTAATTTCATTTATAGGTAAAGGATTCTTTTTATGGAGTTCTTCCATTTTTATATTCAGCATTTCAATGTTATTAAAAATATTTTCAAAAACGTTTTTGTTCCAGTCTTTAAGGATTTCAGCTAAGTTATCTAAGTTTGATTCTAGATGACAGGCACTAGGACCATAAGTAGCCTCAGACTGAGGCCCTCAATCCAGTTATCCCTCACAAGAGGAATAAAACCTTCATGATCTAGCCATGTCCTAAGGACCTTAAAAGGTTTACGAACAGGGGAGCTGAAAGGTTTTGGAATTAATAATATAGGCGTGTGGTCTGAGCCCACTCTAACTAAGTGTTTCACAATCGCATTGGGGAAAATGTCAGACCAACTAGTAGAAACTAGCATTCTATCAATATGTTCCTTAATATTTTCTTTTCCTTGTCTGTTATTAGACCAAGTAAAAGGGATACCTAAATATCTAAGATCTATAAGCCCTAATCTATTAATTGTGTCATGAATATATTTAACCGCAACAGAGGATTCACTATTACCTCCCTGCTTATCTTGGATATGCAGGATAAAGTTCAGATCACCAACAATCACCCAAGGCTGAGTATTGTTGTGACTAAACTCACAAATCCAATCCCATTGCTCAATTTTCTGCTGAGCAGAATGAGCTCCATACATGCAAATTAGCTTCCAAGAGTTATTATAATTATCTAACACTTCAAACAAGTAGATATTATTATGGAATGAAAAGCAATTGACAGAAACATTATTATGCCAGGCCATTAAAAAAAACATGATTTACCTATTTTCGGGACAAGGAACCAATCATGGAATTTATGTCTTCGCGTAATTTTTTCCATCACCCTAAGACTCTCTTTTGTTTCAGAAAGGAAAATCATGTCAGGATTTTGTTTTCTTATCAAGTGACTAAGGTGGTTTTGAGTAATTGGGGGGCCAATCCCTTGCACATTCCAAGATAGTAACTTCATGACTAGAAATTGACAGAGCAAAACATCTATTACTAACCAGAAATAGACACTGAAAAAGATCTCAACCGAAAACAACAAGGAAAATATATGAAAGATAAAATTAAAAACAAGCAGAAAGAGTAAAGGTAAAGGATTAGTGCATGTTATAACTTTTGCATCAACTTAGTAAATCTAAATAACTGAGAAAGCAAAAGAATTGAGTAGTCTAAAAACCACAGGCAAGAATAAAAAAGATTCAACAGAATAAAGACTTTAATGCGTAAAAGTTTTGTGGGAGATATTACCTGATTGGTGATGTCCTTTAGGATTCCATCCTCAGCGACAGCTTCAGCGACATGATCTTCAAGCATTGGTTCAGTAACACCAGAGTTGGGTAAATTCTCATCCTCACCAATAGCTTCCGCAAGTTTGTTCAAAGCCTGAACAACCTGAGAAGCTAGAACACCCACTCCACTTTCCTCCTCAATGATGAATCTTGGTCTCTTGTTCCTCCTCTGAGAACTTGAACCTTCATCCAGATCACTAACAAACATCTCTCTCCCCACTGGAGTATTCGGTGGATCATTTTCCACCTCCATTTCCATTTGAGCATCACTGGTTCTCAAGGTTGCAGCTAGTGAATGCAACTCATTAATTTTACCAACATTCTCTTCTTGATTTTCCACTATAATCCGTTCCACATCCTCCCTTGGAAGTTCCAAATGTTCTTGTTCAACAACCTCACCACCATTCTCCAGCATTGCTACTTGTTGTTCAATCTCTGCCTCCACATTATTGAGCTGATCCTGGAGGGGGTCAGCTCCTTGAAGGTTAAGAATAGGAATATTTAGCCAAGCAAGGTTAGCCACCAGACCACAGTATTGTTGTACATGATTTATGACATAGCAGTTCCTACAAGTTGCTGCAGGAAAACCCAAGTAAAACAGGGCAAACTTAACTCTTTCACCATCCTCCAACGTCATCCTGACCCTCCTACATAACGACATATTGATGTCCACCTTGACTTTAGCTCTTACAACACTAGTGTTGTCTCTATTGAAAAGAGTTACAACCTCTCCTGCTTCAGAAACCACCATAATAGGAATCTCATCTCTATCTAAATCTGATCTAACTCTAAACTCCATATTAAAATTTTCAAACTTGAACTGCACATTTTGAACATTCATCCCAAA
>JAJJMA010306226.1:0-21353 GCA_023529015.1 Papaver nudicaule | reverse complement strand
AAAGATTTTAATCCCCCTTACTACAAGATTTCTCCCCCTTTTTGTCATAAAATAGATAAAGAAAAGAAATATAGGAATCCTCATAAAATCGCAATAATCAATGAAGACAAAGGTAAACATACCTGAAACGAGAGATAAAAAGATGTAATTCTCTCGTAGATTCCATAGCTGCCTTCCCCAAAAAGATATTACCATGAAGCACAAGTTCAAAAGAACTCTCCCCTGTTATGTGTCATTCCATAAGGAACAACGCGACTACCTTCCCAAGCAAGGTTTTTAGGATAATATCTCGGGTACAATTTTCAGAAGAGAAATTGTAGATATGTTTTTCTTTCCTATCCAGTTACTGTCAAATAGGAATTCAAGGTTTAATCTTCCTACTTTCTCAGAGAGTTTCGGTCAACCATCGCCTTTAGAGAAAACATTAGGTTACCCCTTCCTAGTGGTTGTAAGACTAAGAATTAAAGGTACAACATTTAATCCAGCGGAGTTCAACATTGTAGTCTACGAGGTACCTTATTATCAAAAATCGTCTCCTCTTAGCCATAAGAGTCAGAAGCATGGATTTTGATAATCTATCATGAACTGCTTTACCCGAACGGGTAGTATGGCTAAAAAAGCAAGTTCATGGTTTTGCAATACATTCATAAAGATAATCAATCATCAATTAAGATTTTAATTTAATAACCTCGATTAATTGATGAAAAAGATGCAATTTAAGCATATCACTCATAAAAATTAAAGTCAAGATGACTTAGGCAAGTATGCCTCTTATTCATGAACAAAGAAATTTTTTCTCATCTAGATAATGTAAAGAAAAAGTTTATTCTTCAGTTACCTCCTTCTCTGGTTCTTCATAGGTAGTCCAGTCTTGTTCAATAACAGCTACTCTTGAGGTGAGGTCAGTGATGATATTGGTGAGTTTGGTAAACTCCTTGCTTAAACTTAAAACGTGTTCAAGAACAACGTCAAGTTTCATATCGGATGCCTTTTTTTGTTCTTCAGAGATGCATGGAACTGAGCATTGAGCAGATAATGCTTTATTCTCTTGAGTCATACTAGATTCACTGTCTGAGGATTCAATTCGAATCTTTTTACAGGAAGGAAGAATGACAGTCCATGTGTTGTCGTTCATCTTGCAGTTTCAGTTCTAAGGAGAAAAGAATTCCTTCTTTTGGACTGATTAAATAACCCTTCCTTACTCTACCTTATATAAGGTTCAGACATTGAAGTTTAGGATTTTCAAGGGACAGGTTTTGCGTTCATAACAAGTTGCGAACGTCCTTTAAACATCAGTTTTATTGAGGTAAAAAAGGATAATTTTTAAGCATAGTGTGACCACATGGGTACATCTCATAAGACAATTTTTTACCCCAAATAAGTTTAAAATGTCAATAATATGATTAGAACATATATTCCTTTTGGCTTTCTCATAGTGATTCCCATGGATCATGTTCTCGACTCTTGCCTTAGGAGCCAGAGGCAGGGGAAATTCTAGAAGTAGCACAGAAAGGTGTTGACATCCACATCGAGTCATTACATTTTGGACCCTTTAATATGATGTGATAGCACCTTTATATTATAAAATCTTGTTTCGGCTCACTGCAATTTCAGGAGACATAAGATAGGTACTGTAAGACAATTATGATGACGACTTTGGTGATCATAAACCATCAGGACAAAGGATCACATAATCCTTAGAGCGTGGACACATCTGTTTTGGAGATCATTGCTTAACAAGTGTAAGAGATGATAGATTATTGTCTTATTAGATAATGGGTAAATATTTGTTTATGTACAAAAAAAAATCTTTTAAACAGAATCTTATTTTAGACTTTTTCTCGCTACAAGGATTACCAATAGCGAGAGTCCTTGCTCTTATTGAGAAGGGGACACTAAGGTCCTGTCTATAGGACTTCGTGAACTTCTCTTCTTTCTCTTAGAAGGGATCCCCGAGCTGCTAGTAGAGGACATACCTGGTTTATCAGTCTTTTGAATCATGTCTGATAGATTCGTCTCCATGGAATGAATAATTTTTCTGCAATTTGAAAGAGACAAGTTAATATTTTTCTGAAAACCAGTGTGGATAGGCTTTTTATCCTCTATGATCTATTTGACATGCCTTTTCTCAACCCATTTCTTTACAGTCTTAGGCGAGGAAGGTTTTTTAACAGAAGCAATAACTGTAGGTCGAGATCCAAGATCACGAGTGGGTCTCAAGTGAGACAACTTCTTAGGAGAAGTTCTACAATTATTCACTTTTTCACTTTCAGGGTGAACTCCTTTTGAAGTTGACAGATTATCTAATCTGTTCCTGAGTATAAGGTTATCTTTTCTTAGCCGTTGAGTTTTAACGTCATGAAGATACATTATTTTAGAAAGAGAATATCTTTCAAAGTTCTGAATACGAGACTCAAGGTTTGACAATTCAAGCATGAATCGTTCTTTGTCTGCTTTATGTTCAATCCGTTCTTTTTCAAGATCTTTTTGAAGCAGAGTGATCTTTTCTGTCAATAGACAAATTTGCTTATCTTGATGGATATCATCATGTTGAGCACTTAATGATAAGCAAGATGAATGCATACAGAGATCCTTATGCAAATGAGTAGGCCCCAAGTGTTCCTCTTATGGGCAGTCTAGAGTAGCATTAAAGGCTTTCATTTTATCACAGTAATCTTTGTTAGGGCAATCATGAGAGATATGACCATAACCTAGACATTTAAAGCACTGTGGTAAATCCTCTGTATTTTCCCAATTCTGTTTTTTTGTTGTGAGAAGAAAAAGTGTGTGGGTTCTTTTTCTTTCTTAACAATCGAGAGACAAAAGAAAGTATCTTTCGTTCCTCATCATCACTCAGTTCAGAATCAGTATTTTTATCAAGAGGTGTCTCAGGGGTCTGAGCCTTTAAGGATATGATTTTACTTTGATGCTCATAATTAAAGATTTTTAGTTTAGAAACCAAGTCACCTCTTGATATATCATATCCATGTTTTTCTTGGATGCCATGTTTTTTGAATCATATCTGGGAGGAAGGGACCTTGAACTTTTCGCACAATATCTCTTTTCTCGATAGTTTTCCCTAGGGATAGAGAGGCGTTCACGATTTCAGAGAGCTTGTGCTCAAATTCTGTAAAGGTATCTTCATCAGACATTCAGAGATTTTCCCAGTCAGACATGAGGTTTTGAAGTCTTGCATTTTTCTCCGCAGTATTACCTTCGTATACTGTTTTCAAAATATCCCAAGCATATTTACAGAATTCACATGTTTCCACGTGATGATGCAGATCAGGAGTTATGGCGTGAATGATGGCATTAAGCGCATCAGCTTCAAGTTTAGCTTTGGCTCTGTCGTTTTCATTATACTCGCCTGGTTTCTTATTGCGAGTGATAGCATCATCACCTTCTCCAATGGTAAGAGTAGGGGGTGTGTATCCATCAATCACATAGACCCAACTGTCAAAGTCTCGTGATTATAAAAACGACTGCATAGCTGATTTCCACCATATATAATTTGTGCCATCAAAGACTGGTGGAACATGTACATTTGCAGAATGTGTGTTCATAGTTCACGAAAGCGTCAAACACAGACAGTTACGTCCTTTCAAAGGTGTTTGCCGGCTCTGATACCAACTGAAAAAGCGGGGATACCGAGATACACCACCAACTTTTTGTTTTCGTGAACCTAGTTGATTATGGTTGTTTGAACGATCTCACAAATCAATATTCAAACAACAACCTGAGTATAGTTTAGAGAACCGAATCCTAACAAGAACGTAGTTCTTATAGATCTCAATAGAGATGGATTCACTCAAAGGTTATGAATCAACAAACTTGCAATTACTTCTATTATATAGATCAGAGACAATATAATGCGGAAGGGAAAAGTAATGCAAGACACCATAATTTTGTTAACGAGGAAACTGCAAACCTAGCAGAAAAACCCCGGGACCTCGTCCAGATGTGAACACCCTTAGTATGAATGGTATACAGACGCTAGCCTACTCTCAGACTTCGGACTGGACTGTATCGAGAATGAATTCACCCTACAAGCAATTCAGCTACCAATGTGCTCCTACGTCTCTTGGCTCCCGCAGTAGCCTACGTACTTGATTCCCCTAGCTGACGTCCTTTACAGGCCTAGGAGTTGCTCCACTTCCCTTCGTAAAGACTAGCGCTACCCTGCCTCTAACAGAATGCCTAAAAGTATCCAAGTGAGTAAACGAGAATACGATTGTGATTTCCTTTAGACTTAAAGTCAAGGTTAATGTAAATCGATATGTTGAATAGGGCTTATTGATCTAGCCTAAACAACTTTACCTCCGAACGCATGATGAACTTAGTATGAAACCTAGTTCGTGAATTTGCGTTTGGGAACTTCTAGGGTTTACGATACAAGATCTACCTTACGAAGTTTCTATCAAATCTTGGTCGTGATAAGATTGAAAGAATTCAATCGAACCAAGATACAGGATGAAATTTTACTTCCGACATGTGCTTCACGATCCTCAAGTGAAGTCTTTTTAATAGTCGTAGTCCTAAAAGTACTTCGAGATGACGACCAACCTTTATGCAAGGATACAAGATGTGTAGAGGATTGAGATTGTATCTTACAGAAGGTCGTCTATTTATAGTGATCACCGAGGGAGGCTTTGCTTAAAGTTTTAGCAACCTTGAGTAGGGCTCAAGCAAGTTCCGGAACTAGGAAAGTCCATAGCTTGAATACCCATTCTCAATCTTCTAAGAACTTTGGACTAAGCCAAAAGTTAAAGAAGACTCAACCTTGTTCGAAGGTTCGCGACTTCTGGTCCAATGCTTATTTGGACGTCGCTTTGCGACTTCGGGTCCAAATACTTAGTTTGAACATCGCTTGGGTTAAGTTGTTGAATTCCATGGGCCAAGACACGACAAGTCCGAGAACTAATTATGTCTAGACCGAAAACTTCAAGATATGGATGTTGGAAGTTTTCGCATGGCTTATGTGAACGCGTACACAGAACAGTCCTCCGAGTTCAGGAGAATTCAGGAGAATTCTTGAACTTGTATGTACGCGTTCATACAGACTTAGCTCGTTCTCTGAAATCCCAAAGGAGGCATATGTACATGTACGCGTTCATGAACGCGGTCACCGTTGGGGTTGTTTTCAAGAGACAACTCAACATACTCTACCTATACAAATTATCACAAGAGTGACAAATGCAAAGGCGAAAATCCTAGAATACCTTCGGATCATATAAACAACATCATAGACTATTGGTATGATAGAAATGGTAAAAACGATACGGAAAGGGAATACCTTTCTAACCTTCAGCGAGCACGTTATGATTTATCAAGTAATAAGCTTCGGTCTTCTTCATCAGTCTTCGTCTCGATTACCTAGAACTATCCTAGTCCGAGTTGTAGAGTAAACTTATCAAGGATTGTGTTTTTGTCTCATAAACTTGACAACTGACTTGAGATAGCAACATCAGTGGGTTCAACCGAGCAATGCTCTAACACATGTGCTTCAAGTGAAGGCTCGTACCTAAAGTGAAGTCTTTTCAATAGTTCGTAGGCCAATTCTACGAAGGAATATATACCTATAAAGGATGATTCTCGACAACATGCTTACACCGAAGTGCAAAGAGTTTTCGTAGAATTCCGCAGAGGTTTCTTACGAATGCTTGATGCTTGAAATTTCCATTCTAGATGTACTCTATTTACAACATTCTGTAAGATAGGTTGCTTAGGAATAAAACAGTAGATTCTTTGTCCACAAGATTCTACAAATAAATAAATCTTCATCGTCGAAAAAATAGAAATGACTCAACCTTGGAGTATATTGTGGACTACCCATATCGTTTTTATGAAATGATTGTTTTTTGATGAAATGAATCGATTTTTTGACGAAGCCAACTGTTGTTATGCCGATTATAATTTTTTACCATAGTGGCAAACTACCTTTGCCCATCCACCTGGACAGGTAAAATCTTACAATTAACACAATTCATAGGAATTGCCCTTAGCTATAATTGTTCACTCTTCTGTTGAGACCATACATTTGAAGTAGTTTAAGAGCTATCAAACTACTTGGTGATATACTCAAATTGGTTTCCATGAGTGATTAAACTGTGGTATTTTTTGTGCAAGTAAAGTAATGGGCTCATTTACACGATCACTAGTTAGCTTGTAGCACAAGGAATCTATTGCTTTATTCCTAAGCATCCTATCTTATTGACTCTAGAACGAACCCCATCGAGCAAACGTAAAATACCTCTATGGAATTGTACGTAAACTCTTTGCACTTCGGTGTAAGTTTGTTGTGGGTGTCATCCTCTATTAGATAGCAATTCCTTCGTGAGATTTACGTACCTAACTACTATAAAAGACTTTACTTGAGAGTTATGAAGCACATGTAGTCGATAACCTTGGTAGCTTCTGAAAAAGAGGGGATACCGAGATATACCACCAACTTTAAACTTCGTAAACCTAGTTGATTTAGGTTGTTTGAACGATATCACAAATCAATATTCAAACAACTACCCGGGTATAGTTCAGAGAACCGAACCCTAACAAGAACACGTTCCTGTAGATCTCAACAGAGATGGATTCACTCAGTGGGTATAAATCAACAAACTTGCAAGTACTTTAATTATATAGATCAGAGACAATATAATGCGGAAGTGAAAAGTAATCAAGACACGAGAATTTTGTTAACGAGGAAACTACAAACCAGCAGAAAAACCCCGGGACCTCGTCCAGATGTGAACACCCTCAGTATTGAGCGAATACAGACGTTAGCCTACTCTCACACTTCAGACTAGAATGTATCGAGACTGAATTAACCATATAAGCAATTCAGCTACCAATGTGCTCCTACGTCTCTTGGCTCCCGCAGAAACCTACGTACTTGATTCCCCTAGATGACGTCCTTTACATGCCTAGGAGATGATCCACTTCCCTTCGTGAAGACTAGCGCTACCCTGCCTCTAACAGGACGCCTAAAAGTACTCGATTGTTATTAAACAAGAATACAATTATGATTTCCTTTAGACTTAAAGTCAAGGTTAATGGAAATCGGTTTTACTGAATAGGGCTTATTGATCTAGCCTAAACAACTTTACCTCCTAACGCTAGACGAACTTAGTATAAAACCTAGTTCGTGATTATGCGTTACGGAACTTCTAGGGTTTACGATTCAAGATTTAACGTACAAAGTTTCTATCAAATCTTGGTCGTGATAAGATTGAAATAATTCAATCGACCCAAGATACAAGATCAGGAATTTTACTTCCGACCTGTGCTTCACGATCCTCAAGTGAAGTCTTTCAATAGTCGTAGTCCAAGAAAAGGACTTCGAGATGACGACCAACCTTTATGCAAGGATACACGGATGTGTAGAGGATTAAAGTTTTATCTTGCAGAAGGTCATCTATTTATAGTGATCATTAAGGGAGGCTTTGCTTGAAAGTTAAGCAACCTTGAGTAGGGCTCAAACAAGTTCCGGAACTAGAAGTCCATAACTTGAATACCCAGTCTCAATCTTCTACCAACCCATTGGTCAAAACCTAAGGGTATGAGAAGTCTCAACCTTGATTAGGAAGGGTGGCAAATGGTTCAAGCAAGTTGAACATTGCGTGGATTAATGTAGTCGAGTTCCATGGGCCGAATAATGTTTAAGTTCGAAAACTAAAACATACCCAACCGAAAACTTCAATGGAAGTTTTCCATGGCTTATATGAACGCGTACATAGAGAAAGTAATTGGAGTTCTGGAGAATTCAGTGAACTCATATGAACGCGTACATATAAAAGGTGCTCGTTCTCAGGAATGCCTTTGGCCAACATGTGAACGCGTTCATGAACGTGTAGACTGTTGAGGTCATTTCAAGAGACACTAAACTCTCTTATTCTTAGGAATATGATCACGGATGTGATAAATTCATAAGTGCCGATCCTTTAAAAAACCTTTGGATCATATAAACAACATCATAGACTATTACCATGATAGAATGGAAAATGCGAAACTTTGAAAAGAAAACCTTTCTAACCTTTAGTGGACGTTATGATTTATCAAGTATGTAAGCTCCGGTCTTCATCTTCCATGGTCTTTGTCTCAAATACCTAGACCTATCCTAGTCCGAGTTGTAGAGTAAACTTCTCAAGGATTGTGTTTTTGTCATCTAAACTTGACATCTAACTTGAGATATCAACATCAGTGGGTTCAACCGAGCAATGCTCTAACAATATCCCCCTTTGTCAATTTTAGTGACAAAACCAATCTTACATATGGATTCAAAAAGTAAAATCTTTTAGTCCTAACCATAATGTACTTGATCTTATTGTAGTCTTCAGCATCTTCAAATATGATAGAGTGTTCCTGCCAGCGAAGATTCAAGGTAGCAATAAAAAACTCAAAGTCACCACACATCTTGGTTCTAGAAGGACATAGTCCAGCAAGAGTTGTTATGCAATTGAGTGGTATATAAAACGTGTAAGCATATTGGATCGATGCTTAAAGATACCACACAATATGATATGTTCTCCTCCTTAATCAATACACTAATCTTTAGCTTTGACATGACAAGCACATCGATTTTACTCCCCCTATGACAATGTCATATAAATTTGTCCAAGTAGTACTACAAGATTTCTCCCCCTTTTTGTCACAAAAATAGACAAAAGAAAAAGAAAAATAGGAATCATCATAAAATAGCGTCAATCAATGTAGACAAAAGTAAACATACCTGAAACGAGAGATTAAAAGATGCAATTCTCTCGCAATTTCCACAGCCGCACACCCCAAAAAGATATTACCATGAAGCACAAGTTCAAAAGAACTCTCCCCCATTTGTGTCATTCCATAAGGAACAACGCGAAGACCTTCCCAAGCAAGGATTTGAAATAAATTCTTGGGTGAAGCACAATTTTACAAGTAAAATTGCAATTATGTTTTTCGTCCCTAGCCATTTACGGTCAAATAGGAATTCAAGGTTTAATCTTCCAAATTATGAGAGAGTTTCAGTCAACCATCGCCTTGAGAAAACATAAGGTTACCCCTTCCTAGTGGTTGTAAGACTAAAAATTAAAGGTACAACATTATATCCGGCGGAGTCCAACATTGTATCCTACGAGGTTCCTCCGTATCAAAATTGTCTCCCCTTAGCCATAAGAGTCAGAAGCATGGATTTTGATAGTTCTTCGTAAATTTCTTTGCCCTAAAAAGGGTGATATGGTTAAAAAAACAAATTTACGATTTGTGCAATACATTCGTAGAGATAATCAATTAAGATCAAGTACTGCAATTATCAATTAAGATTTTTATTAAATAACCTCTATTAATTGATGAAAAGAAAACATGGAAGTAGTACAAGCAAAAATATGCTTAAATCAAAAAGATGACTACTTCTAGCATAGTGATTACCTAAACCCTAAGAAAAAAAAAAACTTTTTAAGAAAAGGAGTTAACTATGCTAAGCAAAGAATCAGATCTGATTCAAAGGAGTCTTTTCAAGTCTCTCACGAACTCCTTCATTGAATGCCTAACCAATATTAAAGATCTTTTTGAAAGTCTCAACATTGTGTTGAGTAGCTAGGACACTGACCTTATTATTAACAACTCTAATAAAATCTCTATTTTTGGACCCCAGGCTGAGTAATATTTCTTGATTTATGACCAGACAATTTTGACTGTTCCGAAACCTAGTAATTTTCTGGGTTTAGTTGGCAAGTAGCAGTTTTAATTCTGCAATTTCTTCTTCAGATTTCTTGCATCTTTGAGACAATGCTTCAATTGCAAGAGAATTAGCTAAGCAATTTTCACAAGTTCCGTTCATATCTTCGTCAATGACAATGATGTTGTGAGAAGAATTTCTACCGGGTGTTTGATTTATCTTGGCAAGTAAGCATGAGATATTGACAAAGGTTGATAGGTATATATATAATTTCTTAGGTCGGTTTCCGAACATGCCTAAAGGGGATTCCAAGTACTTTTACAATAATACCCTTATTTTGACAAATCACCAATCTCGATTAAGTTTATTTATGTCAACAATATGATGTTAAACTTTTACATTGCATAATCCTTTGCACTAAACAACTAGGAGATCTCATGGGTCCTGGTATCGACTCTTGCCTTAGGAGCCAGAGGCAGGGGATTCCTAGAGGAAGTGCATAAGGCTGTTGACATTCATGTCGAGTCATTACATTTTGGACTCTCACAGGACATGGTTACACCCTTATTTTAAAAGTTTTATATAGGCTCACTACAAGAAGGAGACACTTAGGTGGGTGTAGGGAAACAATTATGACAAAATTGTCATATACCATCAGGACAATTGGTCACATAACCAGTTGAGCGTGGATACAGAGCAGTGCTCAACAATTACGAGATATGGATTATTGTTCCTTATATCTATAGATAATGATTGTCTATTTGTCACATTAGTGGGTCATATAGTAAAAGACTAGAATATTGTGTTTTTTATAGTAGAAATGCACACCCCTTGTAATTTTTCTATCTATCAATTCATAGAGAGATGAGCAGAGTTATGCCCATTAAAGCAGTGGTTCGTTAGCTCATACCTTTGAGAAGTGGAGTGATCCTTTTTTTTCTCATAATTCTTTGCCGAATTTCTGTAATCCTGAACTTCAGGATTCATCCGAAGATTTCCCAATATTACTTTTGGAATCCACTGTGAGACATATCGTTCTCGCGAACCATTATTTCTTGTTTTCCAATTAGATGAGTTAACAATTCTAATTGGTAGTGGTGACCAGTTACCCACAATTTTTTTTCTTTTTAGACTTAGTTTCGTGGTCATGATTAGACAGACATGAAACTTCACTTGCTACTTGAGCTAGTGTCATCCGAAGTTTGTCAATTGGATTCCTTCTAAAGGAACGTTCAGACAATAAATGACCTCTTCTTCCACAATGATTACAAAGTAATTTACTTCATCAATTGTGATACCTCATATAAGTGTTTCTTCGAGTTACTGAAGGAGAAGTAACATGAGTTATCTTATTAGAGGAAGACACAGAACTGTCTTTATGAGGGAAGTTTTTAGAACTTCTTAGAGATTCCTCAAAAGTAATAATTTCTTTGAGTTTTGAGTTCTCCTTCTTAAGAGTTGAGCATTCTTCATAGCCTTTCATGAGTGTGCAGAGAGATTCCTTGCAAAGTTCTTGAAAGTTGATTTGTTTTGTTATAAGTTCTGTTTCACGAGTTTTGAAGTCGTTAATAGAACCTTCAAGAGAAGAAATGATTTCCTTAGATTCAGTGTAATCATGAAGAAGAATATTGAATTCAATATTCTTTTCTTCAAGTTTTCTGACAGTGTACGTTCTCTATTCAGAGAATCCTTCATCTCCTTTGTACACAGAAGGTAATCTTTGCTCACGTTTCTTAATTCAGAGCGAACCTTTTAACAATAGTTGAGAGATCTTCTTAATTCTCTGATAAACAAACAAGTGCTGGTTTGTCTAGTGTAGGTAACGATGAAGATCCAAAACTAGGAGCTATTTTGGAAATTACCATACACTTGCCATAATAAAATCCTGGTAAAGTCATAGTCCACGAAAGCGTCAAACACAGACAGTTACGTCTTAAGGTGTTTGCCTGCTCTGATACCAATTGAAAAATAGAGGATACCGAGATATACCACCAACTTTTAATTTCATGAACCTAGTTGATTTAGGTTGTTTGAACGATCTCACAAATCAATATTCAAACAACTACCCGAGTATAGTTCAGAGAACCGAACCCTAACAAGAACACGTTCTTGTATATCTCAACAGAGATGGATTCACTCAGTGGGTATGAATCAAAAAACTTGCAATTACTCTAATTATATAGATCAGAGACAATATAATGCGGAAGGGAAAAGTAATGCAAGACACTAGAAATTTGTTAACGAGGAAACTGCAAACCAGCAGAAAAACCCTGGGACCTCGTCCAGATGTGAACACCGTCAGTATTAAGCGGATACAGACACTAGCCTACTCTCAGACTTCGGACTGGAATGTATCGAGACTGAATTAACCCTACAAGCAATTCAGCTACCAATGTGCTCCTACGTCTCTTGGCTCCCGCAGAAACCTACGTACTTGATTCCCCTTGCTGACGTCCTTTACAGGCCTAGAATTTGCTTCACTTCCCTTCGTGAAAACTAGCGCTACCCTGTCTCTAACATGACACCTAAAAGTACTCGATTGTTATTAAACAAGAATACGATTATGATTTCCTTTAGACTTAAAGTCAAGTTTAATGGAAATCGGTTTTACTGAATATGGCTTATTGATCTAGCCTATATAGCTTTACCTCCTAACGCTAGACGAACTTAGTATAAAACCTAATTCGTGAATATGCGTTACGGAACTTCTAGGGTTTACGATTCAAGATCTACCGTACGAAGTTTCTATCAAATCTTGGTCATGATAAGATTGAAATAATTCAATCAACCCAAGATACAGGATCAAGAATTTTACTTCCGACATGTGCTTCACGATCCTCAAGTGAAGTCTTTCGATAGTCATAGTCCAAGAAAAGTACTTTGAGATGACGACCAACCTTTATGCAAGGATACAAATGTGTAGAGGATTAAAGTTTTATCTTGCAGAAGGTCATCTATTTATATTGATCATCAAGGGAGGCTTTGCTTGAAAGTTAAGCAACCTTGAGTAGGGCTCAAGCAAGTTCCAGAACTAGAAGTCCATAGCTTGAATAACCATTCTCAATCTTCTACCAACACATTGGTTGATACCTAAGGGTTTGAGAAGACTCAAACTTGATTAGGAAGGATGCAAATGGTTCAAGCAAGTTGAACATTGCGTGGATTAATGTAGTCGAGTTCCCTGGGTCGAATAATGTCTAAGTTCGAAAACTAAAACATACCCAACCGAAAACTTCAATGGAAGTTTTCCATGGCTTATATGAACGCGTACATAGAGCGAGTAGTTGGAGTTCATGATCAGTTGTTAGAGCATTGCTAGGTTGAACCCACTGATGTTGCTATCTCATGTCAGTTGTCAAGTTTAGATGACAAAAACACAATCCTTGATAAGTTTACTCTACAACTCGGACTAGGATAGTTTTAGGTAATCGAGACGAAGACCGGAGCTTACTACTTGATAAATCATAACGTCCTCGCTAAAGGTTAGAAAGGTTTTTCCTTTCTGTATTTCGTACTTACCATTCTATCATATCAATAGTCTATGATGTTGTTTATAAGATCCGAAGGTATTCTAGGATTCTTTGCCTTTGCATTTGTCACAACCGTGATAATATGTATAGGTAGAGTAAGTTGAATTGTCTCATGAAATGACCTCAACGGTGAACGCGTTCATGAACACATACATATGTTGCACAAGGCATTCCTGAGAACGAGTGAGTCTGTATGAACGCGTACATACGAGTTCAAGGTTTCTCGTGAACTCCAATAGACATCTCTGTGAACGCGTTCATGAACGCGTACACATAAGCCATGGAAAACACTCAACTTTCATATTATGGAGTTTTCGGTTCTGGAATGATTAGTTCTCGAACTTATTGTTACTGAGCCCATGGAATTCAACTACTTAATCCACGCGATTTTCAAACATGTTTTGAACCAGAAGTCGCAAACCTTCAATCAAGGTTGAGTCCTCTTTAACTATTGGCCTAGTCCAAAGTTAGAAGAAGATTGAGAATGGGTATTCAAGATATGGACTTTTTAGTTCTGGAACTTGTTTGAGCCCTACTCAAGGTTGCTTAACTTTTAATCAAAGCCTCCCTTGGTGATCACTATAAATAGATGACCTTCTGCAAGATACAATCTCAATCCTCTACACATTTGTGTATCCTTGCATAAAGGTTGGTCGTCATCTCGAAGTCCTTTTGGACTACGACTATTGAAAAGACTTCACTTGAGGATCGTGAAGCACAGGTCGGAAGTCAAATTCCTGATCATGTATCTTGTGTTGATTGAATACTTTCAATCTTATCACGACCAAGATTTGATAGAAAATTCGTAAGGTAGATCTTGTATCATAAACCCTAGAAGTTCTGTAACGCAAATTCACGAACTAGGTTTCATACTAAGTTCGTCAAGCGTATGAGGTAAAATTGTTTAGGCTAGATCAATAAGCCATGTTCAGTAAAATCGATTTCCATTAACCTTGACTTTAAGTCTAAAGGAAATCACAATCGTATTCTTGTTTAATTACTTGGATACTTTTAGGCGTCCTGTTAGAGGCAGGGTAGCGCTAGTCTTCACGAAGGGAAGTGGAGCAACTCCTAGGCTTGTAAAGGACGTCAGCTAGGGGAATCAAGTACGTAGGTTTCTGCGGGAGCCAAGAGACGTATGAGCACATTGGTAGCTGAATTGCTTGTAGGGTTAATTCAGTCTCGATACATTTCAGTCCGAAGTCTGAGAGTAGGCTAGCGTCTGTATTCCGTTAATACTGAGGGTGTTCACATCTGGACGAGATCCCGGGGTTTTTCTGCTGGTTTGCAGTTTCCTCGTTAACAAAATTCTGGTGTCTTGCATTACTTTTTCCTTCCGCATTATATTGTCCCTGAACTATATATAATTGAAGTAATTGCAAGTTTGTTGATTCATAACCTTTGAGTGAATCCATCTCTCTTGAGATCTACGAGAACCACGTTCTTGTTAGGGTTCGGTTCTCTGAACTATACTCAGGTTGTTGTTTGAATGTTGATTTATGAGATCGTTCAAACAACCATAATCAACTAGGTTCACGAATTCAAAAGTTGGTGGTATATCTCGGTATCCCCTCATTTTCATCAGTGAACTCATATGAACACGTGCATGAACGCGTACATATAAAAGGTGCTCGTTCTCAGAAATGCCTTTGGCCAACATGTGAACGCGTAGACTGTTGAGGTCATTTCAAGAGACAACTCAACTCTCTTCTTTTTAGGCATATGATCATGGATGTGATAAATGTGTAAGTGCTAATCCTTTTATAAAACCTTCAGATCATATAAACAATACCATTATCATGATAGAATGGCAAATGCGAAACTTTGAAATGAAAACCTTTCTAACCTTTATGAAGACGTTATGATTTATCAAGTATGTAAGCTCCGGTTTTCATCTTCAATGCTCTTCGTCTCGAATACATAGATTTATCCTAGTCCGGGTTGTAGAGTAAACTTATCAAGGATTGTTTTTGACATCTAAACTTGACAACTGACTTGAGATAGCAACATCAGTGGGTTCAACCGAGCAATGCTCTAACAACTTCAGGTTGTTCTTTTCTATTCTACGATCCTTCTCTTCTGCACTAAGGCCATTCATGAACAACTAAGCAACAACAAGGTTGAACGAAGAACCGTACGGATGCACATTCATGTTATAAGACCTATTTAGCTCCGGTTGTGTAAGTTTATCTTTTGATTCTTTTCACAACTGAGGTAGAGACGAGTTAGGCATTGTTTACTTGATTTACATGTCACCTCTAACTTGTAAGTAGATTTTCTAATAACCTTGATCATATCTAAAAGAAGTCACTTTCGGGCGTTAATCTTTTTTAGGACAAATAGGACACCGGTATTTTCCGTGCGTAGTAGATCAAGTACTAGAATCCTTTCACGGTTAAATAAACTCCTAATCCTGTAAAGGACGTCAACTAGGGGAATCAAGTGTGTAGGGTCTTGCGTGATCTATGAGACGTAAGGAGCGCGACGGTAACTGATTCTTTTTGAGGGCTTGAGTCGGTCTCATCTACATCCCAGGCCGAGGTATGATAGTATGCGAGTGTTTGTAGACAACTTAATATTGTATCGTGCTCAAAACTAGACTTATACACGGTGTGTTTTCTGCTGGATTACGGCTTCCTCGTTAGCAGAACTTTTGGTGCCTTGTGTGTTTTACTTTCCGTATTATATCTCTGATTATATAATTAAAGCAATACAAGTAAAATATGTTATAAACCTGCAGTTAATTCCCAATCCATTCGAGGGATTCACCTAGAATTTGTCTTGCGTTTATTTACAATCCAACTCAAGTTGCACAGATTTGGATATTAATTTTTGAGATCATCCATACCTTACCATAGACTCCTAAAAAATTGGCATGTATTTCAATACCCCTGCTTTTCAGTACTCTATCTGGTAAACTCTGGTAAAACTATCCAAAGAAATCAGAGATTTGAGCTTTTAGAACTTAATAATTTATCTGTGTAAATAATTATTAACTTATCTATGTAAATGCATTGTTTTTCGCTACATGGGAATTGTTATATCGATCCACGAGAAAAGCCACAAGAATTGTAAATAATTGGTAACTTATCTATGTAAATGCATTTTTTTCGCTACATTGAGCTGCTTGAAATTGTAAATAATTGGTAACTTATCTATGTAAATGCATTGTTTTTCGCTACATGGGAGTTGTTATATCGATCCACGGGAAAAGTCACAATAAACTATGACACAATCATAGAGGGAAGTTGGCTATATGTTTCCCCATGACATTAAATCCTAGTTCTACATAGATCGACCTTAAAGAATTAAAGAGAAAGTGAAGTGTACCACTAAAAAGAAAAAGAAAAAAAGAAGAAGAAAGAAACGTGCTCAACAAAAACAAACTTAGAAAAGTAAAGCTTTATTCAATAGATATATGTAGTATTTGACATTTTGAAGTGTAAATTGTCACATGAATCACAAATACTTTACCACATGAATCATATATGAGGTTGTTTTTTTTTTTTTGGTTATATTGTGTATAGTGCTTTCCACGTAACCCATCCAAGTTGTTTATTTTAAGAAATAATTTTAAAAACATAACCAGTAGTAGTGCATTATAATGTTAACAATTTAGTTTTTCAAAGTTATTGAAAGACGAATTAATTCTCTGATTATGTATGTGAGGTTCTTTTCAATAATTCATGTTTTGATTTCTGGTAAAGTTATCTTGTTACACTTCCATGATTGCTTTGTTAATGTGATGGGATCTAATGTTTCTCAATACAATTTCATACTTTATTTCAAGAATGCATTTTAATTGAATATTGTGCTAAAGTTGTGTGTGTTTGTGTGTTTCCAGGGATGTGACGCATCAATATTGCTTGATGAGACTTCGACTTTCAAGAGTGAGAAGAATGCCTTCCCAAACATTAATTCTGCTAGAGAGGTTTTGATGTTGTCGATGCCATTAAAATTGAGGTCGAGGAACTGTGTCCAGGAATAGTCTCTTGTGCCGATTCGGTAGTTAGTGTATGTGAAAAAGAACAACACAACGAAATTTTTTTATTTCTCTTATGATCACTTATGTTTTTTCTATTTAACACGCCAATTTCTGCAGCTGCGAGGTGGTAGCTAGAACGTTAAACTTGGACAAAGAGATTCATCGACCGCAAATCAGTCCGCGGCAAATGAGATGCTTGCTTCCCCATTCTCGGGTCTAGAGACTCTAAAAACAAAGTTCAATTGAAGACCAGGTTTCCTTACTTCTATTGAAGGGCGTGGCATGATGTTTTATAGATTTCCTTAATGTTTTTACTTAAGAGATTTAATAGGCTGATAGCCAGGAGTTTATTTTTGTTTTTTGGGTACTCTAAGCTTGTTTAGAGTGTCCAGGTTGTACATTTGGTTACTCGTTTTTTTGCTTAATACTATGGGATCTTTAACCAAAAAAAAAAAAAAAACAACATTGTGGGCCTTTCATCAAAGTACATGAATAACTTGTCCCCAAAAAATTCTATAGGAATGATTTTCTGTTCATTTTATGACTTTGGTGTTATGTTATTGTTAATAATCTTACAAAAACTCTTGGGGTACCGACTGAAAAACAAAGGCAAAACAGAACACTCACATTAATATGTGGCCCTGCATATTCCAAGTGGTGGGGGCCACGCTCCACAAATTTTTTTTTTGCCTTCCTCTGTTTTGCCTTTGTCTAACCCTCGGTACATGTAGAAGAGCTGATAATCTTATCAGGTGCACGCACAATCGGTAGGGAAAATGTGTACTTTTTAGAGAAAGACTGTATAACGAATCAACATTGATGCTGGTTTCGCAGCAACATTAAAAAATCGCTGCCCAATCGACTCTTGAGACTTTAACCTCGCAAATTTAGATGTTGGAACACCAATAACCTTCAACAACGGATATTTTAAAACAACAAAGGACTGCTTCAATCCTTGATGTTACCCAAAATGAAGAGGAATTTACATTTCAGAAAATGGCACTCCAATCCCCTTATCTGTGCCGAGATTACAACCTCAATTGCCGAGAATTCAGAGCATGATTGTCGATCGCTACAGAGGAAATAAGACTGCTACTAAACCAAATAATAAAGGCAATTATGCTGATATGAAAGCACTGGCTAGAATTGGTAATACTTTATCCACTTCTGATGGTAATTTAAGATATTCAAAGAGACAACAAGACGAATCATATGTTGCAATTCATTCTCCAAATCCGAAAACAACAAGAAAAGGATCCTCTACAACTTCTAATATGTATGGTCAAGCGACAAATCCTCAAATGTCGCATGACAAATGTTAGTATTTTCTTGGAATTGTTGGGGTTTGGGGAATGAACCAAGAATTCAAGCTTTACTATCATTCCTCAGAGGCTGTAGTCCTTCTATTGTCTTTCTTTCTGAGACGAAGTTATCTGAAATTCGTTCTAATGAAATTCTTCATAGATTTGGTTATCAGAAATCATGTATTGTACCTTCAATTGGAAGAAGTGGGGGGTCTCTGGGCTTTATGACATGAAGAATTGAACATTGAGGTTATTTATAAATCGAGAAATCTTATTCACTTGCAAGTACATGAACCAGGGCATTTACCTTCATAGCATCTCTTCTGTGTGTATGGTCCCCCTCAATTAAGAAATAGAGAAAATTTATGGAAAGATTTGCCTCTTTATTCTTATTAGCATAATGGAATAAAATGCTTTATAGGAGACTTTAATGCTCTTTCATCAGCATGTGATAAGTTTGGTAGAGCACCAGTTATGGAATTCAATATTTTTCACTTCAACAAATTCATTCAGGAGAACCATTTACTTGACTTGGGATACAGTGGTCCTGCATATACGTGGAGCAATGGTAGAAATTTGAATAATCTTGTTCGTGAAAGATTGAACAGAGTTATGGCTTCACCGGATTGGTGTCTTTCGTTTGCAAATGCTGGTGTTCTTCATCTTCCTAGAATTGCAAGTGATCACTCTCCGATTCTTCTGAATACATGTAGATCAGTGCCTAGACGATCTTCGTTCTACAAGTTTGAAGCCTATTGGTGTTTTCATCCTGTTAGGACATTGTCCGGTCAAACCCACTAGCGTTGGTATGTCAAGCTAGTTGTCAGTTTTAGATGTCAAAACTCAATTCTTGATTTAGCCTACTAGAGTTTAGATTTCGGAATTGGGATATAGACAAAGTAGTAGAGACCTTTAAGACGAAGACTGTGAATACAAAGAAGACATCAATTATTCTTCATCGACAAAAGGTTAGTGGGAGTTATGACTTTATGGAAATTCTTCTATTCTACTTTCTCTATTCTTTCGAAATATAGTCGACTACTTTAGTAGTGATCATAGCGATTGAGATCGTATTCTTGTCTAACATGGCCTTGTGTCATGACTAGTGTTTGCTCCCACAAATGCTATGAGTACAAGAATGAATGAGATAGATTCGATACCATTTGTCCATTGCAATGGTTTGCTTGCAAATCATTAGTTGGATATGGGTGAATCTAAAGGAGTACTCTTGAGCAAGAGTCCATGGATTACAGCTGAGAACGTACACACGTCTAAGTCCTGGCTAAGCCCAGAACTTCCAGCGGAATCTAAGTTAGGCCAAATCTGAATGGCGGACGGTTCCCGAACTGGTACGCAAACCAGAAACTCGAATTTCTACTGAGTTCCAAAGTGACTGAACATTTCGCGAACCTACGCGAACTTAAATGTCGGTTATTTTGGCTGGAATTCAGATTAAGTGAATATTCTTTCAGAATTTCACTTGGGTTAAACTCTAAACTCCTTTATCTCTTAGGTGGACTTGTATATCACATAATATCTTTTGTGGACAATCTAACGATCCTCAATGAGTCAATAAGATAAAGATTATCTCAGGTCTGTTGGATTCTATCTTGAAGTGTTTTTGAGCTAACAAAACACTTGGCAGATAAACTTAAAAAGAATTCAATTGAGATTAATCTCTATTACTTGGTTGGCAAGTTTAGGGTTTCCTTGACTTGTGGGACAAGTAATTGATAGTTTTATTCCAAAGCAACCTATCTTATTGAGTGCTATAAATAGAGGTGTCTACGGACAAATACCGCAAGCATCAAGCATACGTGAAGGTCCTTAGGGAAGTGATCGTAAACTTTTTTCACTTCGGTGAACGCTTGTTGTGGTATAGTCATCCTCTATAGGTTGCAGCTCCTCTGGGAACTCCCTACGACTATAAAAGACTTCTCTTGAGAGTTGGGAAGCACAGGTAGGAGATTGAGACCTTATTTGGTTGAAATCGGATTAACCTGTAACCTTGGTAACCTGATCACGTTCTTGTCTATTCCATAGTCCGTCTCTTCTGCTATACGGATATTCAAGGACTGATACGTTACACACAAGGTTGAAAGGTAGCAACGCACGGCTGCACTCAGTGTTGTAAGACCTAGTTAGCTCAGGTTGTACAAGTTTCTTAACTGATTCTTCGTGTACAACTGAGGTAGAGACAAATTGGGCATAGCTTACTCGGTTTGCTTGTCAGCCCTGATTTGTGAAGTAGATTTCTGTATGACCTGGAGCAATCCGAAGGTAGTCAACTTGTGTATGATAAACTAATAGAGGACAGTTCAGTCATACGTCAACAATTAGGTTGCAAAGCCAGTATTGCTGACACAAGCCTTTGACATCGGTCAAAGCAACTCCTAGGCCTGTAAAGGACGTCAGCTGGGGGAATCAAGTGCGTGACGATCTGTGGGGGATCTAGAGACGTAAGGAGTGCGACAGTAGCCAATTCTCTTGGAGGGCTTGAGTTGGTCTCTGCTACATCCCAGACCTAAGTCTTATAGTAGGCTAGCGTTTGTAGTCAGTTTGTACTGTGCGGTGTTCAATCTGGACAAGGTCCCGAGGTTTTTCTGCAAGGCAGTTTCCTCGTTAAAAAAACGTTCTGGTGTCTTGTGTGCTTTTCTTTTCCGCAATTATATAAACTCTGACATATAATTAAAAGGAAACACAAGAAGTACGTTATCCATAACTGTCGAGTTTACTCCAAAGATTTATCTTGTCGAGTTGATCCCTAGATCACAACTCCGGTTATCTAGGTTTGGATATTGATTTTTGAGATCGTCCAAACCTAACCATTAGACTCACGAGCCCAAACGAAAAGTTGGTCGTATTTCGGTACCCCTCCTTTTTCA
>JAJJMA010306217.1:0-14128 GCA_023529015.1 Papaver nudicaule | reverse complement strand
GTTCGTCTCTTGGAAGAGCTTGAAGGAGGTGTTGTTCCTGGTACTGAGACTCATGATGAACCCACTCTTCTACCGGCTTCTGATATTTTGCGGAAAACCCATGACTTTAAGTGGGATGCTACTCCTGTGGAGATAATTGGTCCCTGGGCCTGGGGCTGGCATTAGAATGATAAGGCCCGCACTAGGCCTCCCAGAGATTGTCATCCCAGTCGTTATGGAGATTACTGTGCTTGGGCTTTTAACTTTAAAGGTTTTAACTTTGACTATGCTCAGGTATGTAATGTGGCTGAGCTTTTCTTTTCTTTCGCAGATATTTGGTACTGCGTCCTTACATTGTGAGGACCCTATTTTTGTGAGAGCATCTTTCTTACTAATGATTTTCCTGGTTTGCAGACGTCACCAGAGGGAGCTGAGACCACTTCTGAGGTTACTGGGGTAGAAGAAGGTGATGGTGCTGAAGCTGACAGGGTACGTGTTATTGTAATGTTGTTGGTGTTTGTTTATCTTATCTGTTATTCTGCCCCTAACACGTATTTTGCCTGCTTTGCTGTATAGGCTACTAAGAGGGCTAAGTTTTCCCCGACCAATGATGATGAAGCCAATAGTCCTGACAATGGGGATGATGAGACTGAAGGACAAAATCAAGATAGTATGGACAATGCCGTTAATCCAGATCAAGATGATGAGGAAGGTGGTGGAGATACTCAAGACCAAGATCTTGGTGTTGATTTGGTGGGTGAGTCCCAGCACAAAGTGCATCAGTCTCCTCCGCGGTCTACTTATCGCGATGGAGGTGATTTGCCTGGGGTCCAATTTGAAAACATGTTCTTGAATGATGAAGAGAGTGAGGGTACTGATATTGAGAAAGGGCGTCCTAAAGACGTTAAGTTTTCTTCACCTGTTTACACAACTGGCGAGCTTTCATTCGGGAAAGGGTTTGGTGGTGCGGATTCGAGTACCCAATCAGCTGGTGCTTCTAGTATACTGTCTTCACTACCTAGGCCTCCGTCTCCTCTTTTAGGATGGAGTTTTAAAGTTGCTTTGAGTAATGATGGCCAGACGTCAGGTGAGACCCCTATCGTTGAGGCTCAAGCTGGAGTCGATACTGGGGGTCAAAATGAAGGACAACCGTTTGAATCAAATGATGAGATCCTGGAGTCTGTGAGGCAGTCAGTAGAAAGTCAATTTCAATTGATAGAGCCTGGTTATCATAATTCCCAAGTGAAAAACTCTACTTCGGATTTTGGAAGCATTAATCTTTCAGATGATAATGATATATTTCGTTGGGGTCTTGACTACGGATATTGGGGTTGAGGCTGCATTACGGGCTCGCGTGCGTGTTACACCTTTTGAGGTTGTCAAAGAAGCTTGGACTGCCAATCCTTTAAACTATGTGGGGCAAAATTTTGAGCTAATCCTTCCTTCCTCTGTCGAGGAGATGCTTAAGTATGCTGATGGTGAGGCATACGGGTTGCCCCAAAATAATTTTCTTTTGGTGAGTTTCTTTTTTCTCTGACCTTACGTGATATACATACCCAATATATTCTGATCTTTATACGTTGTTGTGTAGATGGCTAAAGCTCAGCAATCCAACTATCTTCTTCGGCAATTAATTCAATGTAATACATTGATGCAGCAGTGTGAGAAAGAGCTAGTTGTTGAAAGGGAGCGGGTTGCCGAGTTGCAGAAATCTTTGAGAATGAAGAGGGTTTAAGTATTGAGGAATTGGAGTGTGAGGCTGAAACATTGTGCAGTACTGTTGAAAAGGTGCGCAAGGAGAAGGCTGCTGCTGAATCTCAAATTTCTGGTGAGTGCCTATTCTTCATGCCCCATCGTTGTTATTAACATATGTATATTAATTTTTTGTTTGGGTACCTTCTAAATTTACCCTTATCTGGTTAGTGGCGATCCCTTCGGATCCTATGGGATTGTATCTTGACAACCTTCGTCTTCGTGCACGTGAATCCTCCTTAGAACTTAAGATAATTGAAATGATAATTAAACGGAACCGTAAGGTAGATGCCTCAAACAAGCTGAACGTCGTGTGCTGTGAGCTAAGAGATAAATTAGGGTCACTTAAGAATGAGTACGACGCCTCTAGGATAAATGCAGCTAGTGAGATTAGTTGGTGGAAAGATTCATCGAGTGAAACAGCCGGGAAGATCCTTATTTTAGAAAATTCTTTGCGGTCAATGGCGTTTGAGTGAGATAGTCTTGAATCTAGCCTTATTACTCAATCAGCTGCTTTAAGGGATGCCCGTGCGGAAATTTTGCGCCTTAGGAAGGTAGAGGATGAATCAAAAATCCATTTAGATAGGTTGAAATAATCTGCCTGGAGCTTTGAGAGAGAGGTGGCTCATTTACGATATGAAGAATTTTTGAAGAAGGTAGTTTTAGATCAGTGTTATTACCAGTGTCATGTATATTAGTGTACTACACTTTTGCCTTATTGCTTTTCTTATTCTTAAGTTTGACTATATTTTCTCTTTTGCCTTATACCAGAGCTCCAGGGAAAACTTGATGAAGCAGGTGCAAAATTTGATCAAAAGCAGAAAGACTTAGTGACGCAGGAGGGTAAGACCTCATTCTGGCAATCTTCCTCTCGTTCTGAGAGTGGTCGTGCTGCTGCTGCCGTGCGTGAGGCAGAAAAATTGAAAAGTGATATGTCTGAGCTTTGTACTAGCGTTGATATTCGTATTGATGAGGTTAAGTATGCTGCTCACGTGGAGATGGTTAAGAGCATTAATGAGGTGATTGATTATGCTGAATCCAAAACCAAGGAAAAAATCCCTCGTCCTCCACCTGCTGAGCTACCTCTTGTGCTTGTTGTGCGCATGAAAGCCCCTTCTCAATGATTTGTGACTACTTTTGGGTATGAAGGATGGGACTGATTGCCTTTGATTATATGTATTTTAGTTTAAACTTTGATATCATGGGATGTAATCATTGTGTTTTTGCTTTTGACAATCAGTTATCTTTTTTTAATAGTTACATTTTCTTTAGACATTGTCTTGGAGGAACTTTATTTTTATTTATTTTGTCATGAATTTTAGGTAACCTTTTATGCGATCAGTGACTTGAGAGTTAGATCTGTTTCTTATTTGGATAGTTGTTCTGAGTAAAGGTCATACACTGAGTGCGATCAGTGACCTGAGAGTTAGAGGGCTACTCTGTGTCTCAATATTTCTTATTCAGATATTTGTTCTGAGTAAAGGTCATACACTGAGTGCGATCAGTGACCTGAGAGTTAGAGGGCTACTCTATGTCTCAATATTTCTTATTCAGATATTTGTTCTGAGAAAGGTCATACACTAAGTGCGATCAGTGACCTGAGATTTAGAGGGATACTCTGTGTTTCAATATTTCTTATTCAGATATTTGTTCTGAGTAAAAATCATACACTGAGTGCGATCAGTGACCTGAGAGTTAGAGGGCTACTCTGTGTCTCAATATTTCTTATTCAGATATTTGTTCTGAGTAAAGGTCATACACTGAGTGCAATTAGTGACCTCAGAGTTAGAGGGCTACTCTGTGTATCAATATTTTAAGAATGATTAGGTGTTGAACCGTGAAGTACGGCTGCCAACGTACCCTTGAAAAAAGGATCAAGCACTACGTTTTTTTTTTGTTTTTTTTGTTTTTTTTTTATATAATAATAATTTTATTAATCATCATCAACTGAAAGAAGTTTACAAGAGTTGGAAGGGAGCCTCGCAACAAGCTGCGCTCCAATCCCTTTTTGAAGTACAACCCCAATCCTATGAAAAAGAAAATCACCCACTATAACATTAGCGTCATGGCTAGCCATATAGTTACGCAACCTCTTCAGAAAATCCACAGTGTCGCTACCCAACTCTCCCAAAGTGGTAAAAGCCAGCACACCAAGACCAAATCCCTGAGCAGTACATTTCTCCAAATATTTGTCGTTTTTGCGAACGACCGCATCATCAATTGCCTTGCTCGGAACAAAGGCGCGCACCCCAACGCCTGTAAAAGGAGAAACAACTGTGATATCCATACATACATCATGCCCATTGTCCCAGTTGTACACCAAGATATCCGCAGGTCTCAAAGCTACTCCAGTGTCTGAGAGGAACCCCAAATCAACCTCTTTCCTAGCTGGGACCCCCGCACGATAACAAATATCCGCAAAGGTATCACGAACCAGGTCGTGTCTGTACTTGAGACCAATACCACTTGTGCAATGCAAGGCATGGTCCCCAAAAATATCCATCTCCCTACCACAACTGGTGCAACTGTCTCCTTCGTCGAAAAGAGGGATCCCAAGTCTATAGCGCAAGACAGCTCTGAAATGTCGAGGCCCGAGTGTTTGTTGAGCCCGGCAATCGGAATAGCCAACAAATAGTCTTGTGCATGCTTGATCCTGTTACTCTGCCACAAGGCTGAATCACGCTCCGTCATAACAAACCGATTAGGTAGATCTTTCTTCACTGCATCGAAGTATTTGATTGCCAAAGAACTCATAGAATGGGGGGCAATATCATCAATGCATAATGAAGAACTCTCAATACCACATACCTGTTTGTATAAGGCAAGTGCATGATCAAAACTGGGACTGAAATCAGACACACCAGACTGCCTCAAAATGTTTGTTTGTTGAGCTCTTGTCTGGAAGCATGATGCCAGATAGCAATACTGCATAGTATCCTCCATGGTGTACACCCCTAATCCACCACACTTGATGGGAAGGGTAGTAAGGTTTCAAATACCTGGAATTCCAAGGGTGGCATAACAACTCTCCTTTCATATTTTTTAAGTAATAGGATCCTTTGCCTGCGACATCATGTATAATGTACGGTCCTCCCCATGTTGGTGCGAATTTTCCCCATTTTCTAGTTTTCTGGTAGGGTGGAATTTCTCGCAAAACGTATTTCCCCACTACAAAGTTCCTTAGCTTGACTTTTTTGTTATATTCTTTGGCTAGCCTTTGATTGTAGTTTTTCATTCTTTGTAATGCCACTTCTCTTCTTTTTTCCACATCATCTAACTTTTTGAGCATGAGATCTGTGTTGAGCATTTTTTTCCCAGGCTTCAGTTTTTGTTGTTGGCATGATGACCTCTGTTGGGATTACTGCTTCTGCGCCGTAAGTTAATAAAAAAGGAGTTTCTCCCGTTGACTCTTTTCGTGTGGTTCGATAAGCCCACAAATTGTTGTGTAGTTGCTCGCACCAACTTTTCTTTTTGAGATCTAGGGTCCTTTTAAGGTTTAGGGCAATGGTTTTATTGGTGGCCTCTTCCTGGCCATTACTCTGAGGGTAGATGGGGGTTGACTTGCTCTTTTGAATATTGAATGTGTTGAACAGTTTATCGATGTTCTTTCTTGAGAGTTGTTTTTCATTATCTCAGACTATAATTGCGGGTATTCCAAATCTGCAAATTATGTTCTCAAACAAAAATTTAAATACATCGATATCTCTAATTTGTGCGAGGGCCTTTGCTTCTACCCATTTTGTAAAGTAGTCAGTGGCCACAATGATGTATCTCCTTTTCTTTGTTCCTTCGATTAATGGTCCTACTGTGTCTACTCCCCATTTCACAAAGGGCCAAGGGCTCATGCCTGAGTTGAGTGTTGTAGCTGGTGCTTTAATTTTTCTGGCGAAGCGTTAACATTCCTCACACCTGCGAGACATATTGGCTGCGTCTCTATTCATGAAAGGCCAATAATATCCTTGGGTTTTAGCTTTGTGTGCTAAAGATCTCATTCCACTATGGTTACCTGCATCACCATAATGGATGGCAAGCAGTATTGCATGCCCCTCTTCTTGGGATAAACACCTCAATAGTGGTCCTAAGAAAGATTGACGATATAAGATTCCATCCCTCAGCTTATAATTTCTTACCCTTAAGTCTGACTTCTTTCTGTTAGAGGCATTTGTTAATACTGTTGTCCCATCTAAGTGTTGGATTAGTGGTATTCTCCAATCATTTTCTTTTACGGGTGATGAGGAGAGTCTGATGCGAGCTTTTTTTATTGGGTTAACATCGTCCTCTCTAGGCAGCAGTGCGGCATTCTTTCATTTTTCAACAGTTTTAGGGAGTATCTCATCATCTTGGAAGGTTGTTCCATCTTCCAAATTCTCCTCAGGTCCTGGGCCAGCATTCCATTGATGACTCATGCCTGATCTTGTCGCAATGCATTGCTCCAAGGATTGCTTTAGCTCCACTGATGGTTCATAGATTCGCCCTAATTTAATCGAGGTTCCTTTTTTATTGCGGGTCATGGAAGCAATGAAAGCAGTGTGTATGTATGTCGATTATCCTTGCGGCATAAGTGCCTGAGAGTGATATTTGGTATCTGTGATACCAAGCTTTGCGCCAAAGTCATGTAGGACACCAGGTTGTCATCCAATGTTCTATATTTTAGTTCCAACTGCCTAATGACCAACTGAGAGTCACTGGTAAGTCGTACGTCTGATATTCCTAATTCTAGGATGATCCTTAATGCATGAATGACTGCTTCATATTCAACAATATTATTCGTGATATCACCAAATTCCAAGCGAAACGAATGTACCATCCTTTCCCCCGTGGGGGTAGTAATGAGTATTCCAATTCCGCTTCCTTCATCGTTCTTTGATCCATCCACAAATACCTCCCATCTGCGTTTGTTAGAGGGATGCAAAATGTTGTTGGGCTCTTTTTCGCTCGTAATTTCTTCTGGAAGGTCATCTATTTCTGCTTCATCATTTAATGGTAAGTCTGCAAGGAAATCTGCCAGTACCTGAGACTTCAAAGCGGTTCGGGATTCGAATATGATATCGAATTGGTCTAACTGTGCATTCTATTTTGCCACCCTTCCTACTGCTGAAACGTTTTTTAAGACTATCCCCAGTGGGGCTTTTGTTGGAACCCTGATCCAATGAGTCTGAAAATAAGTACAGAGTTTCTGTGAGGCGAAAACAAGCGCCAGGATGAGTTGCTCTATCCTAGTATAGTTTCTCTCTGCTTGGCTGAGGGTTTTGCTGACATAGTAGATGGGTTGTTCTACCTTCGTGATAGTTCTTACTAACACCGCACTCACTGCGTTCCCGGTTGCCGCAATATAGAGTGCTAGGACCTCCCCAGGCTCGGGCTTTTGTAATATTGGTATGGATGCAAGGTATTCCTTAATTTTTGAGAATGCTGCCTCACAGTTTTCATTCCATGCAGATTTGCTTTCCTTTTTCAAAATGTCAAAGAAATGTTTTAATTTGTCCGAGGATCTCGCAATGAATCTCCCTAGCGCTGTCATACTTCCATTCAGTCTCTGAACTTGTTTGAGGCTCTTTGGTGAGGGCATATTAACAATTGCTTGAATTTTGCTCGGGTCCACTTCAATTCCTTTTTTAGTTACCAAGTATCCCAAAAAAATTCCCGATGTAACTCCGAAAGTGCACTTCTCTGGATTAACTTTCATCCTGCAGGATCTCATTGCTTGAAATATTTCTCTGAGGTTCTCCAGATGGTCAATTGCCTTTTTACTTTTGACTAACATATCGTCCACATAGACCTCCAAAATGTGACCAATCCAGGGTTTGAAAATCTTGTCCATTAGCTTCTGATAAGTTGCCCTAGCATTTCTAAGTCCAAAGGGCATCCTAGAGTAGCAATATAGTCCATGTGGGGTAAAGAAAGCAGTGTGGTCCTGGTCATCTTTGTCTAGTGCGATCTGATTATACCCAGAATACCCATCCATGAAATAAAGGAGCTCATGGCTTGCAGTGGCATCCACTAGCTGATCAATGCTTGGTAATGGGTAACTGTCCTTAGGACAAGCTTTATTAAGGTTGGTGAAGTCTATGCAAATGCGTGTTCCTCCATTCTTTTTTGGTACCAAAACCATATTTGAGATCCACGTGGGACAAAGGACTTCTCTAATGAATCCTGCTTCCAGAAGCTTTCTGAGCTCTTTTTCCACCTCGTGGTGGTATTCAGATGATACTTTTCTCACCTTTTGCCTAAATGGTGTTGATCCCTCCTTAATTCTCAGTTTATGGGACACTACTTCAGGGTCTATGCCTGGCATATCTGACATTTTCCACGCAAAGATGTCTGTGTATTCTTTTAGGAGTTCATGTAGTTGGTGCTCACACTCTTTTCCCATTAATGTTCCTATTTTTATCATTCTTGGTGTGTCTTCATCACCTATGTTGACCTCCTTCGTTGGCTCCAATGCGGAAAAGGTAGGGGTAGGGCTTCCACAGAGTGGAGCTTTCTTTAATTGTTATTTGACGGCCTCACTGTCTGGCTTACTGGCTGAGATGGTAGCTTCATTACTGAGTACTTTAGTAGTTAGATCGTCTTGACTGAGTACTTTATCATTAGTGCTTATTCCAGGGACGCACTCTAATCTTTGGCATTCAACATCTTTTAGATATTGTTGATATTTTTCTTCTTTGATACTTTCCTTCTTTTCCCTTTTCAGATTTTGAAGTGCTTGAACTTTTTCTACGTTGTGCTGAGTTTCCTCTGCCTGGCAACTTCTTGCGTCCATCTGGTCTCCTTTGATTTGGAGCTCTCCATGAGGCCCTGGAAAACGTAAAAATTGATGGTATGTTGAAGCTGTTCCTTTTAGTCTATGTACCCATAACCTGCCCATGATTGCATTGTAAGGGTAAGGAGCTTCGACCACACTGAACCTCATGTTAATTCGAATTGGTCCTGCCCTAACTTCCAAAACGATTTCTCCCTTTGGCTTGGACACTGCCCCCATTGAACCCATAAATTGTAAAACGTGAGGGGGTGAGCTATTCATCGGCAAGCTCCATCCGTCTATAGGTATCGTAGAAAAGTACGTTCAACGAGCTTCCTCCATCCATTAAGATCTTAGTGACATTCCATTCCATCCCGAGACCGGTAGAGTGAGTACTAAGGCATCATTATGGGTTTCCAGCTTTTGATCTACATCCTTAGAAGAAAAAGTAAGCGGCGCAGACATCCATTCTTCCCAGTCTTCTGTAATAACTCCACCAATTTTAAACATCTCGTGGTGTTCAACTCTTTTCCTCAATCTCCGTCCTATGACTCCTGAGAGGGTAGGATCATAATGCTCCGAATGAGTTATCATGTGGATAATTTGATTGTCGGGTAGTTTTACATTTTTATCTTTTTGTGGATGGGTCACATCATTAGGGCTCAACACATATTCATTCAAATTTCCCGCATTTATCATTTTTTGGATTTGGTCCTTCAAATTCTTACACCTTTCAGTCGCGTGCCCCCTGAAATCATGATACTCACATCTTTCAGGATGATTTGCCGTTTTGTCATGTTGTCTGCCTCGTATGTGCGGCCACTCGAAGTCCTAACGATTTTTTATGGTTGCCAGTATTTGTACGATTCCTGTATTTCAGTTTGGTATATACAATATCATTGAAAGATACTCCTTTTTTGAAGTTATTGGGCCTGCCATCATTTCGCTTGTAATCCTCATTCCTTGCTTTTTTATCCTGATACGGAGCTTTCGCTGGCTCATAATTTCTTTTGGATGTTGAGGGCTCAGGATCCACTGAGTCAGTACGCTGTGCGACTTTGGGAGAAGGCTGGGCTCTAGGATTATCTTTCTGAATTTCTTGAAGCGGACATGCTTGTCAATCAAAACCATGAGATCTCCATACGGTCCAGTGCCCACTTAAAACAATTGATGCTAATTTCAGGATTTACACTTCCAATTTTTTGCCCAATTTTGATCCATCTGTCTCTTAACTGCATCCAGCAATGCGCCCAACGTACATGTTACCCCAGATAATCCATCTTCAACACCTATCATCTCGGCTATCCCCATCACCCCAATTACTTCTGGTGCTCCGAATCACACCGCTAGCAAGAACCCTCCTTCCACAACCAAAGTCAACACTACCACTGAAAAGGGAAAGGGAATATCAGGAGCACTAACCATGGAGGAATTAGCCAGACGACAAGACGCTCTCGCAGAAAGTCAAGTCAAGATGTTCGACACTCAGAAAGGAATCCTGGATTGTCTCAAGACCTTAACCTCGAAGCTGTCAAATTCACCAGCCAAGGAGACCCCTGAAGCCGCTACCACAGGTGCTCGCTCGACGGTTATCCACATCCGGGATGACGAAGTGCCTTCTCTCCCAGAAGATTCTTGACAGAGAGGAGAACAACCGTCCCACTATGTCACGGCAGACGACTTGGAAAGGCTGCTACGAAACCGGGAAAGAGATGTGATGTCACCCATCCACCAGCACCAGCCACCGTACCCGCACGAAGTCCAGAGGATTGCCCTCCCCAAAGGCTACATGTCGCCCATGTTCTCCTTGTATGACGGGACGGGGAATGCACAAGAACACATCTCACGATTCCTGGACTCTCTAGGGGAACACGAGTACAAACATGTCTTGAGGCTCAAAGAATTCTCGAAGTCTCTTACTGGGAGAGCTTACACCTGGTACAACAATCTTGCTCCGAATAGCATTGGGACCTGGGGCGAGATGGTGAGCGCATTCTACGGCCAGTACTTCTTCGTGTCTGAACAGATAACGCTATCCGACCTCGGCAGGATGTTCCAGAGGCCTAGCGAACACCCGAATGACTACGTCAAGAGATTCAGAATTCAAGCCATTGATTGCCACGATCCGAATGTCACGGAACAACAGTTAGTGGAACTTTGCATAAACGGAATGATCCCTGTTTATCGGGCCCTCTTGGAGAACCTCCGCTTCCAGACCTTCTCTGAACTCCATGAAGCTGCGAAGAGGTCTGCCACCACTGCACCCGCTCTGCTGGAAAGAGCTAAACCCCTCAGGAGCGAGGAGACTCGTGCCACTCGTGGCGACAGAAGACTGATTAACAAACAGTATAACAACAACTTACCATCCATGGGCGCCGTCAGCGAAGGAGGGAAGAGAAAAGGGAGCGCCACAGAGGTAACGCATCCAAAACGGGCTAATTCAACTCCGGAAACCCCAAACAAGAACACGAACCAAGGAGGGCAACAACAACAACCGGAGACGCGGAGGCAGAAAGCCAGATCAGAAGTGCCAGACTACCCGTTCCCCATGGAGGAGGTACTAGAGCTGCTAGACACTTGGATCCAGGATGGGGTAATCGCACTCCCTACAGCTGAAGAGGTCGCAAGCCCAAGGTATTGTCGTTACCACCAAGTTACTACTCACTCTACCAGGGACTGCTTCACCCTTAAGCGGATTTTCCAAGCCAAGGTGGAGTTCGGAGAACTACACCTAGGGAACGAAGGAGTATATCAAAATCCTCTACCTGTTCGAGCATTCATGTTACCGGAACAACCGGTGAATGAGAGATTAGAGGAGATAATGTACCAGCTATGTGAGACCCTCTGTCTCTCGAAGCCAGAGCGGAAAGACATGTTCACAGCGCTCAACGTGGTGGTAACAGGGAGACGCTTACCTTTCAAAGAAGTCAACGACCGGACGATGTCCAAGCAGGAGCCACAAGCAGGAGTGCAAGGCTGGGGACTCCTCACAACCACCCGCGTGTCCGATGCTGAATTCTCAAAGACGCTCATCGACCCAGGATCCCCAGTGAACATCATCTCAGTTAAGACTCTCAGAGCCGCCAACATCCCGCGGAGCCAAGCCGTCCGCGCCCCGACCATCATCAAAGGACCTGACGGAGCCGAAGTACGAACTTACGGGTGGATTGATCTTCCCGTCGAAATCGCCACGATTCCAACCATAGCGGAGTTCCACATCGTCAAGGGGGTAGTCGAAAGCGACATGGTACTGGGACGCCCATGGATCTACAACAACCATGAGGTACTTCCCCTGGAATTCATGAAGCGGTTTGTGCAGGAGAGCGAGACAGTAACCACACCCACAAAGTCCACGAAGGCCGATGAGAGCCCCCTCAACCAAGAAGGTACTTCGTCCACCTCTCTCGTATCTGATAACCCACATTCAACGAGTCACTGGGGACTCGCCACGAGGAAAACTACTCGGGGGGAAAACCCGCAATAGACATCGGCACAGCTATTAGAATCTTCATCAAAGCTCTTCAAGAATCTGGAGTTGTACGTGGCAAGCTACGCAACGACGAGATCCGAGGAGAGGACAAGCCCATCCCCTGTAACATACCACCTGAGGTCCTAGAGACCATTCCGGACTTCGGAGAATACACGGAACTGTTCAACCTCAAACAAGAGATAGGGGAAGACGCAGTCACATATATGGAAAGGTTCGGCAGAAGAGTGAAGGAACTCTTTCCTGATCGTGGTTCAACCCATACCATATCAGCTATGGGATCGAATTCGGTCTAGCAAGGTCTTCACCAAAACCCTTAGGGAGGACGACACTAAACCTCATGTTTATTGTATTTTCATTCCTCCAAAGCAGCGCGTCATAGCGTGCAGTAGATAGGATTTCCATTTCAGCAGATATGATTTCCATTTCAGCAGAATTAATTAAGAAAAGCATTTTATTTCAATATACCTTAGAAGACATAACCCATTCCAATCAATAGAAAATACCTACATTCCACTCAACATTCGAAAACTAAAAAAAAAAATGGGGGAAAGAACCCTATATATAAGAAAAAAACACCTAGTTGAGAATATCACTCAAGACCCCACTAGGTCCTACTTTACAAGATAGCCTTAGCCGTTCCAACTCCTCTTCCTCCCTGTGCAACTCGGCCTTGAACTCTGCTACCTTCTTTTCTTTCTCCTGGAGGATCTCCAGGGACCCCTGAGCCTTAGCCCTTTCGAACCTATCCCGCAGCCAAGCCACGTTGAAACCCTTGGACTCAGCTGAAACTATAGAATCCTCCCAATCTCGGACGTCAAGCGGGTCTGCGGAGTCAATGGATTGAACAGTCATCTTGGTCACCCTCGACAACAGGACGCCGACTAGCGACTCGGAGAGCAACCTCTG
Source organism: Papaver nudicaule (assembly GCA_023529015.1). Classification (NCBI taxonomy): domain Eukaryota; kingdom Viridiplantae; phylum Streptophyta; class Magnoliopsida; order Ranunculales; family Papaveraceae; genus Papaver; species Papaver nudicaule. The sequence goes on along the minus strand of JAJJMA010306217.1, from coordinate 1,259 downwards.
CTCCCTCTCATGGGCAATATGGCCGAACTTCCTCCAAATATGAGTGTACAGCGCCTGGTACTTGCTCGCTACTGGGAAGTTCCCCACCAAGACGTACCCGGGTCGAACTCGACTAACAGACGAAGGAAAAGCAACCCCAACACCAGGATAGGGAGACGCCACGTCCGTACCAACGTCAGTTGCATCCGTGTCGCCAGAAACGACCTCGTCAGTAACCTGGGGAAGATTGGTATCCACGTCATCTTCTGACGTCCGTTCATCGAGAGCTTCGGAGGAAGTCGTGTCACCTTTCAAGTCATCCCCACTCTCCAACGTTTTCACGTTCTCCGAGATAGCGTCAACACGACCCTCGTCCCCCTGTTCCTGTAGAGACGGGATTATAGTTAGGTGATACTGGTAACGCGAAAGTGGACCTGAAAGAGAAAAGACCAACAAACTCCAACAAGCTCACCTGGATGAGTGTGCGGTCATGAGCATCGATAAGAAGAGAAGAAGAAGTCTCAAGACTCGCACCAATCGGCTCGTCTACCTCCTCCCTCGTCTCAAGGCTCGCATAAATCTCGTCTACCTCCTTCCTCGTCTCAAGGCTCGCATCAATCTCGTCTACCTTCTTCCTGGCACCAATCGGCTCATCTACCCCCTTCGTCACCCCCACATCAACAACTATGGACTCTGTGAGTCCATCACACCCCTCCGGTACTGAACCCTACAATCACACAACAAGAGGATCAACCGAGGAAGGGTAGATATGTACCTGTACGAGACAAGAGGATACCCCGAAGTGAAAGCTACTTACTCGAGATGGAGAGGAACACGAACTAGCCGCAAGGGAGGGAGCAATGGAACAACCTTCAGGTAGCTCCATCCTGTTGCATTTAATCTTCTTCTTAGGTTGAATCAACGGAGGAGGCGCCATCTGTCATCAGGGAAAGGAATCTTGTTAATCTAAGCAGGACAAGCAAAGCATATACATGAGCATTCAGAAAGATAAAACCTGAGGTGTTAAGTGAAAGTAGGCCTGCCGCTTGTATTCACCTTCTTTACGAAGTTGCCCATAACCGTCAATGTGTAATCCCAGAATAAGTTGTATTCTGGAGTGACCTTCGCTAACCTACTGTTGATGGTGGTTTTTGGCGATGAGGTCACAGGAGTAATTTCGCATCAATTTCTGGCGTCCTGGGATAGCTCGAGATAAGGTATGAATTTATTTTTACAGTAGGGATAAGATATTTGGTTGCTATTAGCCATATTTTAATATC